>SKCR01007471.1:0-45132 GCA_019454045.1 Zanthoxylum bungeanum | reverse complement strand
ATTTACAAAGAAATGGTTGGCTTCTAGCAAAGCACCGTGCCTACCCAATTCTCCAGAAATATTCAACGAAGAATATATAATTTGTATCAAGCATAGTATATAATTTATTGCGTAATACGATCCAGTATCGGATGTCACATGTTAGGCCTAGGGCTGGAAATGTGTCTACCTCGTACGATGTATATATCAGATCACTAGCAACTAGTCTCTGTAATCGAATAATCATGACATAGTAATATTATCCCAATAGCTGCAGCATTTAAGAGTACTAGTTTTGTATCCCTGCGTGATCATCATCTCCATATGACTGAAGTGATACTCTCATCTTGACATCACACCCAATACACTATGATTCTCAGTATACCCACAAAAGGCGTACAGAGAACCTGTTAAAGCTCCGGACAACCAAACCAAAGCGTACTGATTGTCGCAAGTATTAGCGATGCAAGTCTCAGGTTAAGACCACATACACCTACCCTGATTCGGATTCCCATAGACATATAGTCATACTACCAATGGGATTCGAGGGGTCTATCCAGAGTGAAGCTGTTCCCGATCCAACGGCTAACAGAACCTCCTATCCCACTTGCATAAGTATCCAATACTTAAATATATGAGAATTATGTTGTTAAGCTTCCATAACGCGCACAAGTGTAATACTAGTCTATTCTGCATTATCGATGTCCAGTCTCGATAATACTACGACCATGGATATTTAATGATTAAACGTTCGTGGATTAATACTGTCTCATATCTTATTAATCTAGTACTAATCATATGGACTTTATCATTTATATATCTAAGTAATCCAATTACAAATGAATAAAAGAGCAATTTCCTTTCTCACATAGTTAATTTGTACAAAAACACCATGTCTTTTATAAATAGTGATGCTATGGGTCATAATTGTCCAACATCACAATATTCACGAGTTTAATAATTAATTTTCTAGTATAATGGGTAATATATTAAGCTTCTTTATTGAATCTTAAGCTTAATGCTTCTTGTTGCCTGATCACCAATAAGATTGATGTGGAAAACTTAAGAAGAACTTGGAAAATGGATTTAGGTTTCAACCTTAGATTCAATAGCTCACGATCTCACCTTAGGGAGATTTCCTTCCAGGATAGGAATATACCTGTCAGAGGTGGGTAGCCACAATTGGAACTTGACCTTAATGAATTTGGATAACCTAGTTAACATAGGAATATAGTTAATTAGGTTACTTTGGGTGTTTGCATCTGACCATCTGAAGAGGTTTTTGTATAAATTCGTGTTCCAGGTTAACAACTAATTTATTACACATGTATAGGAGAATCAATTCATCATTAGAGTAATATTGGGCGGATTCACAACCTAGATGTTTTATTTATTATTAATTTCCTTTGTATCTTCTTTTGTGTTTTCATATTTATTTAACAAATCCATATTCAACCAACCAATCAGCAATCATTCACTTCTCACCCTATTTAAATACCTGTAAATAAATAGAATCAATAATTAATAAAAACAGTTGAAATTAAGTCCTCGTGGGGGATGGATATTTTTATACTACTTAAGCGATATGTGCGCTTGCGTTACTTGTGTGATTTCACCCAATCAAGTTTTTGGCACCGTTGCCGGGGACTTATTTTTCTTGCGTTATTAATTTTGAAGCTATTTATTTTACTTGTATCTAATTTTCTTTACTTTAATTCGTAATTTTTATTTCTTTCTTTTATTTCAGATGGTTGAAAATGCATCACTATTGGGCGATGGAAGCATTAAGAGCTTTAAGAGGTGAGATATACCCCAAATCAGGGAGCAGCAGTCCGGTTTTCTGAGGCCTTTGTCCAGCTCAACAAGTATCAGTGGATGTTAGAGAGAAATAACACAACATTGCTAACCATTTCAAAGATTGAGATATGTGATGGTAACCACCCTAGCGATCATTGCACGTACAACTACAATTCAGGGTAGCAGAACTATCAGAATCCTTCATGGTACGAATAACCAGTATATTTCACTGAACCATATTATGCATCTTATCTATCATCAACCTAAGATCATCAAGAACCAGAACCATCAGAGATAAGATAGTTGATGGACATGCTCAAGAAACGGGAAGCTAACTTGATGCAATGACTGACATGTTTCAGAGACAAGCAGAAACCATACATAGAATGACAGATCAAGTGAAATAATTCCAAGAAAACCAGACCTACACAACTCACGACGCATTTTTAGATGATAATGATGAAGCAGTCGAGTACCAAATATTTCACGACAATACCTTAACAAGGAAGAGGCTGAGCAGTATCAAGAGTCAGAGGTATCAGTTCAGGAGCCCGAACAACAGAGTTTCAATTTGATCTGGATAATTGTCTAATTGCTGATTACATTTGTGAGGAGGAACAAGTAGCAGAGCTGCCCGAACCGTTCATACCAACTACAAGGATTAAGGCCTACAAAAAATATATCTTTACATCCTCAGGTTGACAATTATGGAGCCTGCATTTCACAGATGACAGATGAAGAGCTGAACGTTGAAATGTTGAAATACATCTATGACGAAAAAATGGAGCAAGATGCAGAGCAAATGGAAGAGTAAGTGTCTGACCACATTGAAAATCTCATGACTTCAGAAGAAACATCACTATATTGGGGAGTACACATCGAGGACATCGCCTAGAATCTTGACAGAATGGAACAACCATTCAAAGTCAAGCACCATACGAGATCTTCTGATTTATTTTCATTTCTTTTGCAGGCCACTGGTGCGACAAAGTTTAATAAGGTGGCACAAGCACTGAATAAGACAAAATTATTTTGGTCACCTCATCGTTGGAAGAGACCCTTCAAAAGCAACGCTCATGGGATTGTCATTAATCGGACATCCAAACCACGCTGAAGTCTCATTGATGGATGGACTTCAGACACATCCGGCTGAAGACATAAAATTAGCGCTAGCAGGAAGGCAACCCATGCAATTTTTATTATTGTTGTAATTTATGTTTTCGTATTTTGTGTATACATATTGTAGAGTTTTTAATTTTGTGTGTTATTTTTGCAGGGAAAATACAGACGGAGCACTTAAAGCAGAGCAAGCCAGTAAAATTTGGGTTATCACGGAATAAAGTTTGAAAATCGCAAGGATAAAAATTCAATTCAGTAGAGACGACGCAGTAAGGAGTCCACTCTTGATACGCGTCCTAGTGGATATATTCGTCAATGACTCGATTATTTAAAAAAATCACATACCTCGCTTTGCGTATTTTGTAGCAGCAGAACAATTTTAGATAGTGAGGTTGGTTTGACCCATTAACTACTGAGAATTGAGACAAACTCACCTAGTGAATAACTTAGAATCGAAGTTGTTTATAGAATTATTCATACACACACTTAGAGTCTGATTTAGATACTTTGTTCAAAGGAATGGATTTTAGTTGTAGTATGTATTTTTAAGGTTCCTTTAACTTTGTTGCTAGACATTCTCTGAGGACATTGTATATATAGCTATTATTTTCGTTTATTTTTATTTCTTTCTTTTCTTTTGTTTTTATGTGTGATTGCATCTGCATGATTTACGTTTGTGGGTAACGTCACTGTAAGCCCTAACGAGACTACAACTCGTCCACTAGGGACACCTAGGGTTTAAAGGCTTGTTGCATATGCTAAATGCAACTGTGATCCCTACGAAAGTGGCTTGGATTAATTTAGCTTTAATTGTTTATTTCATTTTATTTTGTTTTTTTTTGGCTCGAGGACTAGCAAAATGTTATGTTTAGGAGTGTGATGAGTGGAAAATATATCACTATTTACCGCCCATTTGACCTCATATCCTAGGTTTTGAAATATTAAATGTGAATCTCCTAACCCCATCACTTTCTTTTTATCTAGGGAAGTGATGAAGTACAATATTCATGATTTTAATAATTGATTCTTTTTAATATAATGGGTAATATATTTGGCTTGTTTATTGAATCTTAAGCTTAATGCTTGTTGTTGCCTGATCACCAATAAGATTGATGTGGTAAACTTAAAATGAACTTGGAAAAGGGATTTTTGGTTTTAGCCTTAGATTCAATAGTTCACGATCTCACCCTAGGGGTGATTTCCTTCCAGGATAGGAATATACCTGTCGGGCGTGGGTAACCACAATTGGAACTTGACCTTAATAAATTCGGATAACTTAGTTAACATAGGAATATAGTTAATTGGGTTACTTTGGGTGTTTGCATCTGACCATCGGAAAAGGCTTTTGTATATCTTCGTGTTCCAAGTTAACAATTAATTTATTACACATGTATAGGAGAATCAATTCATCATTAGAGTAATATTGGGCGAATTCACAACCCTAGGTTTTTTTTTATTACTAATTTCCTTTGTATTTTCTTTTGTATTTTTATATTTATTTAGAAAATCCATATTCAACCAACCAATCAGCAATCATTCACTTCTCACCCTAATTAGATACATGTAAATAAATAGAATCAATAATTAATAACAACAGTAGAAAATTAAGTCCTCGTGGGATCGAATTTTTATACTACTTGAGTGATACGTGCGCTTGCGTTACGTGTGTGATTTCACCCCGATCATTTGTATCTACTTTCCTTTATTAAAAGTTATTTGTCTTATTTGTTTTTACTTCTATATAAAGATGTAATTGTAAGTTTGAAGGTAATATTATTTAGAAATCATTTGAGACCATCTCATCTCCTCTTCTCTTTCCTTTTCAGCCTATCATTGCTCATCTTATAATAGAGTTATCTCTTAGTATAACATTATAGATGACTATAAACTTGGGTTCATTTTCATATAGTTGGTCATGTGAGAATGATGTTCTAATTGGGGAGAGCATCTCTAAAAATAGTCACGATTATGCATCTGAATTTACTACAGACCAGGTTAGTTTATTATCGTTGTCTTATGCATATTCGTTATTTATTTGAATGTAGAGAAATTATGTATATTTTTTATTATATATATTGTTGACGGTGGATTTTGGTCTCAGGGTAATACGGGAATATCACCTCCGAGGGAACCCCCTTCAACTGTGAATTTGTTTGGTTATGCGGGAACCAAAAGCAAACTTAGCGGAAAACAAAGAAATACGCCAATCAGACAAGGTGATTTAACGTGGTTCGGTGGACTTTGAGATCCGACCTACGTCCACGGACAAGAACATGGTGGTGGTCTCTTTTTATTACTCAAATACACCTCTCAGGACTCTCCTTTTCTCTTACAAATGGGAACTTTATGACTCTAATCTCTCACTCTTGTGATGATTTTCAGATGCCCCTTTACATGTGCTCTACCCTCCTATTTATAATAATAACAGGGAATCAGACTCCTTCTCCACAAGGATTCCTAGTTGAGTCAATCTCCTTCTTCTACAAGGGTTCCTAATCAAACTACCTTTATTCTTTTGTCCTATCAAGATACTAATTTCATCAACTCTCCCGTGAAAGTAGGATATTTATCACTTTATCCGAGAAAACGGGTGCTCTATCTTCCTGAACACGCCTTGCTGTCTGGTCGGTATTCATGAGGTCGGCCATGGCAACCTTTTATGCTGAGAGTGTTTCTTGCCGACCTCTATAATGTCCGGTCATCTGAACCAAAGTGGTCGGTCTTCTCATGATGTGGTCGGTCTTCACATGATGTGGTCGGTCTTCACATGATGTGGTCTAGAGAAGGAATTTACCCTTTTGTCCTTGTCGTGCTGTCTTAAATACTGTAGTGCTTGAAAACACCATCAACATCTGTCCCCTAGTTCTCGGTTCCAACGAGTATGCGAGTTGGTACCGGGAACTATATGAAGAGGGTGTGCTGATTGTCCTCGTTTGGTAGTCGTCCCAGAATGCAAAAAAGAATTTTCTTGCCGTTTCAATCATCTTTCCTCGAGACGCACAACCGTCATGTCTTCTTAAATGCCCATCAAATCAACTTTAGGTTTCTTCTAATTTTTGACACTTGTCAAACATCCGCTGGGTTCCCGCCAAAACCGACGTGATGTGCATCCCAGTCATGACTATAAGAAAACGAGGGTTTCACTGTTCCATTTTTTCGGCAATCATCTGCTTCTCTTCTGTAATTTCTTTACGATCCATTCAACTCCGTGTTCTCGAAACTCATCCGCGGTCTTCATCTTTTTTCGTTGCCGAGCACCTAAGGAACGAGCATCACCGCGCCGTATAACCTCCTGCTCTTGAGAAGAACAAGTAAGTTTCTGAGCGACCTTTCTTCTTTTGTTGTGCTGTGGATTCTGTTTGTTTATTTTGCTTAGGGAGAGACTTGTGGTTTTGTTGGGTCTTTGCTTTAGGGCACTTCTTTAGAGACTCCATATCTAGTTTAGCACGGGCACCGTGGGTAGCTTCTCGTAGACTGATTCTCCCCCTTCTCTGTTTTTCTGGGTGTCAGGGATGTCTGACAGTAATTCTTCCTCCGAAAGGCCTGCCAAAATCTCAACTCCCCCTGCTGAAGAGCTTCCTCGGGCTCAGGGGCGCCTAGTGTAGAAGATCTCGACACTACCCCCACTCCTTCTGAGGTTGAAAATGACTCCTATCATCAGAGGGTTCCTCGGAAGGACCCAGAGCCTGGAGAACTTGGGTCGTCGGCTCTGGATATGAACCGTCCTTCTAAGATAACCGAGGATGATCTGGCGCTATTGCGGCAACGATACAGCATCCCAATAGACATTGCTCTTGAAGTTCCTGGCCCAATGGATCGTGCCAGTCAGCCTGACGAGGGCTCGGTGGCACTTCTTCCTGTTTTCTTCGAGTGTGGGCTACGTCTGCCGATGCAACGTTACTTTGCTTGGATGCTTGCTGAGATGGAGATTGCCCCTTGCCAATTAAGCTTAAATAGCTGGAGGATTCTGGCCGGCATATACGTGGTTTGGCATCGGGCAGGTTTGGTGCACCTTGCTTGGAAGAAGTGAAGAGGTTATATCGTTTGAAATCCAACCCAAAGACTCATTACGGTTGGTATTACCTCTCTGCCTACGACAGCTCGTCCAATCTCGTCCAGAAACTTCCTGACTCTAACAAGAATTTCAAGGACTTTGGTTCTGGGCAACTGGGGATTGGGGTCGGGTCCTGAGATCGTTTGAGGAGGATGTCTCGGTTCCAGACGTCTTCAGGGCTGGAGGTTAGGAGTATAACGCCCCTTCATTCTTTCTTTGTTCCCGTTCTCTAGTTTCTTTTAGGTTTTCTAACTTCTTTGGTTCCTCCCAGCTTGTTGGCGAGATGCTCCCAAGGTTTCTCGTCAGGTTCGGAGGCGGTACATTGGGCTCGGGGGTATGCTGCTCATTGGAAGAAGTTGGTTAATGATGCGGCCTTTGTTGATTCGGGCCTTATTCGGGCCGCCCCTCCGGAGGCCTCGGGTCGGATTGGTGGAGGTCTGCTGGATGCTTGTTTGTTTACGTGTTTTGATGCTTTTGTTATGTTCTCGGATCTTGATTTCTTTTTCTTCCTCTTTTTCTTTTTTGCAGGTATGTCGAAGAGGCCAAAGTTTCTTGAGAAGTTGGCCGGTACCGTGAAGAAGGCCGGCCATGCTGATGCTGAAACTTCCCGGGCACGGACTGATCTTGCTGAGAACATATCTTCTGGACAAGTCCAAACAAGTGCTCGGGGACTATCCTCACCTTCTGGCGTGCAATCATCAGGATCTGCTCACCTTGCCAGTCCGCCGAAACCTCTTAGGAAGAGGAGGCGTCAGTTCGGGACCGAGGAGACCGAGTTGGCCCAGGAGGGAGAAGACGAGGGAGCTGCTCCAGTCAAGAGGAAGGACATTCGTAGGGGGAAGAAGTCCTCTGAAAGCTCCTCCAGGAAACGGAAGGGCCCTGTGGTCCTCGGGGTGGATGACTTGGGAGAAAGCATCCGGGGGGCCACTTCTCATTTAGTGCCGGCTTTCAATGAGTTGGCCGAGGTGATTCCCCCGGGGGAGGTCTCGAGGTACGAGGATGTATCTCCCGAGGGTGTTGTGACTGAGATGAGTTCTCAGATGGCGAAGGTATTTTCACTCCCCTTCTCGGTTTTTTTTTTGGTCTCGGTTCTCTCTTCTTTTTTTTTTTTTTTATTGACTCTTTTCTCCCTTCTGTGTGCAGGCCAACTACCTTATGGCTAAGAACAAAGGTCTTCTTCTGACTTTGCTGTCCGAGGGCGGTCAGGCCCAGAGGCTTCAAAGTCGTCTCTCTGAAGTGGAGGCAAAGTTGGCTGACCGGGAGGAGGTGATCAAGAATCATGAGGCGGCCGCTGTCGAGAGCTTCAAAGCGAATAAAGCCCTCAAGGCAGCTGCTGTGCTGGAAAGGAAACTTGCTGATAGTGCCCGGGAGGATCTGAAGGCTGCCCAATCTGAAATTGGGGTTCTGAGGGGGAAGGTAGCCAGTGCTGAGGCCAAGTTGAAGAGAAAAGATGAGGAGGTTGCTCGTGCCCGAGACAGTCTTGAGAGGAAGAAAACCGAGAGCTTGAGGAGAGGGAGATTGATCTCGAGGAGAGAGAGACCGAGCTGGAGAAGAGAGAAGCTGATCTCGAGGCCGAGAAGGAGGTCATCCGTCTCGAGGGAGTTGGCGACTGTGCCGAGATGATACCGATGGTGCTGCCGAGCCTGAATATGGACCCTATCTACGCGGCCATCAGTTACTGCAAAGGGGACATTTCCGAGGAAGAGTTTCGGAAGTGGATCCCTCCCCCACCTGAGGAGGTGATGGATCCCGCCCCCATCTCGGTTGTTCCGGCTCCCGAGGTTCCTCCAGAAGAAGGATCGGAGATCCCTGCTGCGGACGAGGACTGCCTTGAGATCCTCCTCCTGTTCTTGAAGCAGAGGCTGTCCCTGTTGCCGAATTTGAAACCGTTGCTCCTCCTACTGACGCCGAGGTCGAAGTCGCAGCTCCTCCTCTTGATGCCGAGCCGCTCCTTCCGCCATCTGAGCCAACTGAGGAAGAAGTTCCTGCCCCTGCGCGGGATGAATGAGAAAGGGTAACCCTACCGGGGCCCTATGTACACTTAACTTTTTTTTTTTTTTTGTAATAATATTACAATTATTTTATGTATATATACACATTTATGTCTACTTATTTCTTTCTTCTTCTTCTTTTCCTTTTATGCTTCTTGTTATCCAGCAATTTTAAGGCCCATCAGGGGTCAGCATGAGTCAGAGGGGTCTGGATTGACCCGGGAAGAGTGAGGCATTTGGACCCGGGGGAATGTTATGTCCCTGGTCCGGAGAGCCGACTTGGTGGGGCGTATCTCGACCCCGAGCTGAGCGAAAGACTTGGGTCTGGGGGGAATGTTACCTCCCCAGACCAAAGAAGCTGACTCGGTGGGACGTAACCCGACCCCGAGTTGAGTGAAAGACTTGGGTTCTGGGGGAATGTTACCTCCCCAGACCAAAGAAGCTGACTCGGTGGGACGTTGCCCGACCCGAGCTGTTTGAATCACTTGGTCCTGGGGGAATGTTACGTCCCCAGTCCAAAGACAGACTGTGGGACATCGCCCGACCCCGAGCTGTTTGAATCACTTGGCCTGGGGGAATGTTACGTCCCCAGTCCAAAGACAGACTCGGTGGGACATCGCCCGACCCCGAGCTGTTTGAATCACTTGGCCCTGGGGGAATGTTACGTCCCCAGTCCAAAGACAGACTCGGTGGGACATCGCCCGACCCCGAGCTGTTTGAATCACTTGGCCCTGGGGGAATGTGGTCCCCAGTCCAAAGACAGACTCGGTGGGACATCGCCCGACCCCGAGCTGTTGAATACTTGGCCCTGGGGAATGTTACGTCCCCAGTCCAAAGACAGACTCGGTGGGACATCGCCCGACCCCGAGCTGTTGAATCACATGGTCCTGGGGGAATGTTACGTCCCCAGTCCAAAGACAGACTCGGTGGGACATCGCCCGACCCCGAGCTGTTTGAATCACTTGGCCCTGGGGGATGTTACGTCCCCAGTCCAAGACAGACTCGGTGGGACATCGCCCGACCCCGAGCTGTTGAATCACTTGTCCTGGGGGAATGTTACGTCCCCAGTCCAAAGACAGACTCGGTGGGACATCGCCCGACCCCGAGCTGTTTGAATCACTTGGCCCTGGGGGAATGTTACGTCCCCAGTCCAAAGACAGACTCGGTGGGACATCGCCCGACCCCGAGCTGTTTGAATCACTTGGCCCTGGGGGAATGTTACGTCCCCAGTCCAAAGACAGACTCGGTGGGACATCGCCCGACCCCGAGCTGTTGAATCACTTGGCCCTGGGGGAATGTTACGTCCCCAGTCCAAAGACAGACTCGGTGGGACATCGCCCGACCCCGAGCTGTTTGAATCACTTGGCCCTGGGGGAATGTTACGTCCCCAGTCCAAAGACAGACTCGGTGGGACATCGCCCGACCCCGAGCTGTTTGAATCACTTGGCCCTGGGGGAATGTTACGTCCCCAGTCCAAAGACAGACTCGGTGGGACATCGCCCGACCCCGAGCTGTTTGAATCACTTGGCCCTGGGGGAATGTTACGTCCCCAGTCCAAAGACAGACTCGGTGGGACATCGCCCGACCCCGAGCTGTTTGAATCACTTGGCCCTGGGGGAATGTTACGTCCCCAGTCCAAGACAGACTCGGTGGGACATCGCCCGACCCCGAGCTGTTTGAATCATTGGCCTGGGGGAATGTTACGTCCCCAGTCCAAAGACAGACTCGGTGGGACATCGCCCGACCCCGAGCTGTTTGAATCACTTGCCCTGGGGGAATGTTACGTCCCCAGTCCAAAGACAGACTCGGTGGGACATCGCCCGACCCCGAGCTGTTTGAATCACTTGGCCCTGGGGGAATGTTACGTCCCCAGTCCAAAGACAGACTCGGTGGGACATCGCCCGACCCCGAGCTGTTTGAATCACTTGGCCCTGGGGGAATGTTACGTCCCCAGTCCAAAGACAGACTCGGTGGGACATCGCCCGACCCCGAGCTGTTTGAATCACTTGGCCCTGGGGGAATGTTACGTCCCCAGTCCAAAGACAGACTCGGTGGGACATCGCCCGACCCCGAGCTGTTCGAATCACTTGGCCCTGGGGGAATGTTACGTCCCCAGTCCAAAGACAGACTCGGTGGGACATCGCCCGACCCCGAGCTGTGAATTACTTGGTCAGGGAATGTTACGTCCCCAGTCCAAAGACAGACTCGGTGGGACATCGCCCGACCCGAGCTGTTTGTCTCAGTCGTTTTTTAATTTAAAGGATTTTGTCAAAAAAGGAAATTTTATTCATGTTTGGGGGCGGACCGCCCTTTTTACAACAGTTGTTCTGGTTCGGTGTTTGTCCGGCTTCTGCAAAAAAAAAAATAGAAGAAAGGAAAGTTGATTCATGGGAAGTACTTTCTTAACATCTCGGCGTTCCATGGTTTCTTCAATCTCTTGCCGTCCAGACGCTCCAGGATGTAGGCCCCTGGTCTTACTATCTCAGTGATCTTGTAAGGTCCCTCCCACTTGGCACCTAACGAACCCTCTTCAGGTCGTCGGGTGTTCAGAGTCACTTTTCTTAGCACTAGATCACCTGGCAGGAAGGAGCGGGTCCGAACTCTCTTATTGTAGAATCGGGCCATTCTCTGTTGGTAGATGGCTGCTCTTACTGCTGACTGCTCTCTTCTTTCTTCGATCAGGTCGAGGTGATTTTTGATAAGTTCTTCGTTCCGTTCGTTTTCAAAGTGACGGACCCGGTGGGTTGATATTCCGATCTCTGCCGGGATGACGGCCTCACATCCGTATGATAGGGAGAAGGGTGTCTCTCCTGTTGAGTCCTTGAAGGTCGTTCGGTGTGCCCACAGTACCTCTGGTAGCTCCTCGACCCATAGGCTTTTGCTTGATCCGAGCCGAGCTTTCAGGTTTGACTTGATGGTTTTATTGGTGGCTTCAACCTGCCCGTTCGACTTGGGATGGGCCGGCGAGGCGAATTTTAAGGTTATCTGGAGGTCTTCACAAAGTTTTCTGAATCCCCTGCTGTCGAATTGCTTTCCGTTGTCGGTGATGATTGCCTGGGGGATTCCGAACCGGCAAATTATATTTCTCTTCAGGAACTCCGTGGCTTTCTTTTCCGAGATGGTGGACAATGGTTCTGCTTCTACCCATTTGGTAAAGTAGTCTATGGCCACGATTGCATATTTCGCCTGACCTCGTCCTTTCGGCATCGGCCCTATAATGTCTAGCCCCCACTGTGCGAAGGGCCAGGGGCTGGATATGGTGGTCAGCTGCTCTGCCGGCTGATGGTGGAGGTTGGCATTCTTTTGGCATCCCTCGCATTTCCGTGCTATCTTCACGCCATCCTCGTGCATGGTTGGCCAGTAAAATCCTTGCCTCAAGGCTTTGAAGGCGATTGATCTTCCCCCGGCGTGGCTTCCGCAGATGCCTGCGTGAATCTCCCTGAGCACGTAGTCTGCTTCTTCTGGTGCTAAGCATCTTAGGAGGGGTACGGTGTATCCTCTCCGGTAGAGTACTCCCCCAATTAGGGAAAACTTGGTGCTCTTGAACTTCAGCTTCCTGGCCTCCTTTTTATCTTTTGGGGTTTCTCCTGTTTCCAGGTACCTCCTGATCGGTTGCATCCATGAATCTTTGTCTTCTTCTTCTAGTACATCCACCTCTGTCTCCCCTATGCTTCTTTCTTGGAGGTATATAAGAGGGATTACCCTGGGGTTTTCTGTCTTCATTGAAGAGGCAAGCCTGGCCAGGGAATCTGCTTCGCAGTTGTCTTCTCGTCCGACCTGTTCGAAGAGTACGTTTCCCACTTTCTCCACCCACTTCTTTACTTCGGCTAAGTAAGCTACCATGGCTGGTTCTCTGGCTTGAAAATCTCCTTTCAGCTGTGTATTGCTAGCTGAGAATCACTCCTGATCACTACATTGTGGACTCCTACTACCGTACACAGCCTTAGTCCGGCCAGTATCGCCTCGTACTCTGCTTCATTGTTTGTAGTTTTGAAGGCGAATTTGAGGGCGAGCAGTATTTCTTCTCCCTTTTCACTTTTTAGTGCTACCCCTGCTCCGTAGCCGTGCGAGCTTGCGGACCCGTCTACAGACATTTCCCACCTGTCTTCTTCTACGGCTAAGACCTGCGGTTCTGTGAGTTCTGCTATGAAGTCTGCTAAGGCCTGCCCTTTTATTGCTGTTCTTGGGAGGTAGGAGATGTCGTGCTCGCTTATTTCCACTGACCACTTCATCAGCCTCCCTGAGGCCTCTGGTTTCTGCAAGATTTGTCTCAGGGGATAATCCGTGTATACCTTGATCGGATGGGCTTGAAAGTAGGGTCGTAACTTCCGAGCTGCGGTGACCAGGGATAGGGCGATGAGTTCGTATGGGGTATCGAGTTTCTGCGTCCAGCAGGGCTTTACTGACGTAGTAAACTGGTTTCTGGACGTGGTCGGTCTCTTGTACCAGTGCCGAGCTTACTGCGTGTTTTGAGACGGCCAGGTATAGATACAGCGTCTCCCCTGGGAGGGGTTTGGCTAGGAGAGGGGGCTGTGCCAGGTATTGTTTTAGGTGCTGGAAGGCTTCTTCGCACTCGGGTGTCCAGTCGACCCCTTTTTGAGCTTTTTGATGACTTTGAAGAAATGATGGCACTTGTCGGTTGCTCGCGAGATGAACCGGTTGAGTGCGGCGATTCTTCCTGTAAGGCTTTGCACTTCCTTAACTGTCCGGGGAGACTTCAGGTCTAGCACGGCCTGTATCTTTTGCGGGTTTGCTTCAATGCCTCGTGAACTTACCATGTAGCCCAGGAATTTTCCCGAGGCTACCCCGAATGCACACTTCTCTGGATTGAGCTTTAAACTGTGTTTCCTCAGGAGTTCGAAAGTTTTCTTCAGGTCGGCTACATGGTCTCTGGTTCCTCGGACATTGTTATCATGTCGTCGACATATACCAGCATGGTCGTGCCGATGAGCGGTTTGAAGACTTTGTTCACCAGTCTCTGGAAAGTCGCCCCTGCATTCTTCAATCCGAAAGGCATTACTTTATAGCAGTATAGCCCTTGGTCAGTAATAAAGGTGGTCTTCTCCTCATCCGCAGGGTGCATCTTGACTTGATTGTATCCCGAGAAGGCGTCCATGAAGCTTAGCAGCCCTTGGCAGGCTGTTGTATCTACCAGTTGGTCTATATTTGGGAGGGGAAAGCTGTCTTTTGGACATGCTTTGTTGAGGTCGGTGAAATCTACGCACATTCTCCACTTTCCGTTAGACTTTTTCACCAGTACCACGTTGGACACCCATTCTGGGTATTTTACTTCCCGGATGAAGCCGGCTTTCAGCAATTTTTCCACCTCGGTTGCTATTGCTCCGCACCGCTCCTGGTTGAATATTCTCCTCTTCTGTTTTACTGGCTTATGTAATGGGTTCACTGCTAAGCGATGGCTTATGAATTTTGGGTCGATTCCGGGCATGTCATCGTGTCCCCATGCAAAAACGTCGGGGTACTCTTGTAGACATTCCAACAAGTCTTTTCTTAGGGCCTTGTCTAGACTTCCTCCTATTTTTATGTTCTTCTCTGGCCCGAATAGTTTTACTTCTTCCAACTCTTCGGCTGATCCGAGCCGTGCAGCTTTGTCGGGCCGAGGAGCAGGGTCTTTCCTTGTATTTCGTCATCCTCGTCTCTCTGTCTCTTCTTGGTGCCTCTTTCTACGCAGAGGGTTTCTCGCGAGAAAGTGGCAAAACAGCTGCGGGCTTTTTTCTGGCTTCCGCATACGATTCCGATCCCTTCCCGTGTGGGGAACTTCAATTTCAAGTAATGACAGGACATTGCGGCCTTGGTTTTCATCATGAAGGGGCGGCCGACAATGACTTGATAACTGCTCATGCAGTCTACTGCGGTGAAGTTTATCATGATTGTTCGGGTTTTGGGGGCAGCCCCGATCGTCACTGCTAACTGAATTTTTCCCAGGGGGATGACCGTTGAACCCCCGAATCCGTACAGGGGGGTGCTGTCTTTGGTTAGGGCTGTGCATTCTACCCCAGGTCCTCCAAAGTCTCTTTGGAAATTATGTCTACCGCGCTCCCAGGATCCACCAGGATTCGGTCCACTTCTGTGCCGCCGATCGTTGCTTTGATTATCAGTGCGTCATCGTGGGGGAAACTTACCCCCTGAGCGTCTTCATCGGTGAACATAATGGGTGTTGACCGATTTCCTTGGGGGTTTGGGATTTTTTCTGTTTTCAGCACCTCTGTTCCCCGTGCTCGGCTGTAATTCTTTCTTGACCGGTTAGAGTCCCCGGCCAGCGTTGCCCCTCCTGCGATGACGTTCACCCCTCGATTCCTTGCCCTTTGTCTGGCGGCCATGATTCGTGGTCGATGTAATTGTTCAGGTACCCGTTCCGGGCCAGGTCCTCCATTTGTTCCCGCAGATCCTTGCACTCATCGGTTGTGTGCCCTTTTAGATTGTGTGTAGGCAGTAGGACCTTTTGTTTTTTCTGTCTGGGGGAAACCTCCTGAGGTCGGGTTCTATTAAGAGGCCTTTCTCCCGTATCTCCATGATGATTTCTCCTGGCGGCTTGCTTAAGGGATATATGCCTCCTCTCGGACCACGTGGTTTACCTGAGTTGTGGGCCTCTTCCTTGATCCTTTGTGCCATTGGCTTGAATTCTTTGGGTCTTGGATTGAACTTCCGGAATTCTCTTTCCGGTCGCCGGTGGTCTTCCCTCCTTGTCACCCTTTCTCTGGTGGTTGTCCCCCTCCGGGATACTTTTTCTTCGCTTTCTAGCAGGACGTACTTCCTGGCTATCTCCAGTGCGGTAGGTAGCGTAGTCTGGTGTCTCATGGATTCTCAGTGGGTCCACAGTTTCCCGACCCTTAGGGCCCCTTTCAGACTTTCCAGGGCTTCTTGGGATTCGTACCCTCCGACCTCGAGTACGGTGTTGTGGTACCTTTCAATGAAGCTTTTCAGTGTTTCGTCGTCTCCCTGTTTCATGAGCCTTAGTTCTCCTATTGTTTTTTTAGGGGTGCAGGCTCCTTTGAAGTGTCGGATAAACGATTTCTTAAGCTGGGAGAAGCTCTGGATGCTCCCGGGGCCAGACTTCTATACCATAGGATGGCAGGTCCACCTAAAGTTAAGGGAAATACTTTGCATACGGCGTCGCCCGTTACCCCTGTACTTCCATCAGGAGGACAAAATTCTCAATGTGGGATTTTGGGTCGGAGTGGCCTTTGTATGGTGCCATGGTCGGCATTAAATCGCTTCGGGAACTGTGCTGACCTTATCTCTTCTGTAAGGGGAGACCCTTCTTCCTCGCCTCGGGTGTCTCCCGCGCCGATCTTGAGGCCTTCTTCCATCTGGTCATCTCTTTTCTCAACCAAGATTTTATTTCACGGGCTGTGCCCCCGTGTCGCCTTCTGTGTCCTTCTGTTCTCCTGTCGTTCCGGGGTGTGTGGCGTTCCTTGAGCTCGGAGGTCTCCTGTACGTCTTCGTTGTATTTCTCTATTCCCTCTCGGAGTTGTAAAAACTGTCGGAGGAGGGGTCGGGTGATTGTTCCTCTTCTTCCCATGTGTCTTCTGATCGTGGCTCTTCCTACCACTTCAGATCTTATCCCATAAGGGCCTCTCTTTCTGGGTCCTCGTCTTCGCTTATATCTACTACTCTTTTCCCTTTTCCCTCTCTTTCCTCTTCTGGCCGGCCCCGGTTTCAGGTTTCTCGTTGTTTGCTCCTTCCATTCTTTCTAGTCGATCCATCATAGACCTCATGCTATCTTCCATCTTTTTCATCCAGTCCATTGCCGGACCTCCTGATTGGTGATTTCCGTCTTCCGCCATTTGTCTTATCACGTGAACTGCTTTTTGTTGAAGTTCCCCACAGACGGCGCCAACTGTTGACGGTGGATTTTGGTCTCAGGGTAATACGGGAATATCACCTCCGAGGGAACCCCCTTCAACTGTGAATTGTTTGGTTATGGGGGAACCAAAAGCAAACTTAGCGGAAAACAAGAAAATACGCCAATCAGACAAGGTGATTTAACGTGGTTCGGTGGACTTTGAGATCCGACCTACGTCCACGGACAAGAACAGGGTGGTACTCTTTTTATTACTCAAATACACCTCTCAGGCCTCTCCTTTCTCTTACAAATCGGAACTTTATGACTCTAATCTCTCACTCTTGTGATGATTTTCAGATGCCCTTTACACATGCTCTACCCTCCTATTTATAATAATAACAGAAATCAGACTCCTTCTCTCACAAGGATTCCTAGTTGAGTCAATCTCCTTCTTCTACAGGGTTCCTAATTTCAAACTACCTTTATTCTTTTGTCTATCAAGATACTAATTTCATCAACTCTCCCGTGTGAAAGTAGGATAATTATCACTTTATCGATAAAATGGGGTGCTCTATCTTCTGAACACGCTTGCTGTCTGGTCGGTATTCATGAGGTCGGCCATGGCAACCTTTATGCTGAGAGTGTTCTTGCCGACCTCTATAATGCCGGTCATCTGAACCAAAGCGGTCGGTCTTCTCATGATGTGGTCGGTCTTCACATGATGTGGTCCAGAGAAGGAATTTACCTTTTGTCCTTGTCGTGCTGTCTTAAATACTGTAGTGCCTGAAAACACCATCAAATATATATTTTATCTTTTTTATATAAGATTTTTGAAAGTATAGAAGATATGATTTAAATCAGGCCGATAAGCTGTCTGGAAAATGCTATTTGGTGTGATTGAAAAAATTTCCATTTTAAAGGGGAGCAAGTTGCCACAGTTCCATCTAATGTGTGTGAAATATGATGAAATTATAAACCGCTATGGTATCTTATTGATGGACAATCCTTAACAAGGAATATTGGACTAACAAATAAATGTCAATTGAGTGTGAGGTATACCCAATACCTCCAGACAGTGTTATATGAGGATTAAGGGTTACCTGTGGTTTCCATAACTATCAAGTAGCAACATATCTGATGGTCATGGGTATGACCTAGGTTATAACCAATAGAGAACAATTTGTGTTAGACATTGCCAACAACACAACACCTCGTTAAATTTAGTATTTTGAAGGAAATAGACATGTCAAATACTACGGGAATCAAAAGCATATACAATGTCATTTTCCAAAAAAAAAAGGTAAACGAGGTGGTCTAACTTCTATCAATATATCTTGGAGCAATAATTAGAAAAAAATACCTTCATGATACCTTACAAATCCAGACACTATCGAATCACATATATTCTTTGGTTCATCCTAAAAGCCTAGATCTATTGTTAACTTTCTATTTGTGTGATCATTGATGCCACATACAAGACCAATGAATATCACATACCATTATGGAGGTTGTGGTATCACATCAATAATGTGAACTTACTCGCTTATGTTCGCATATCTTAGTAATGAGAGGGCAGAGCAATTGATAATGGCATTATCATCTTGAAGAAATGGATGGTTGAGAAAGGGGCATCATTTCCATGGTATTTTTTTCAGATCGGGATTTAAGGCTCATTAAATCTACTGAAACATGTTTTTCCAATGGCACGTTCATTTTTTTTTTAATTGGCTATAAATCAGTGCGATGAAGAAATGCAGGCTTATGCTTAGTATGCAGTGAAAAAAAAAATTTCTCATCATGTACTCCCTTATTAATTTATCAACACAATGGTCTTACCAGTAGAAATGGAGTGATGCACAAGGAGTTAGATAATTTTAAGGTGTTCTAAATTACCTTTGGGAGACATGGTTACACCCTTGCAGAGACTGATTTATTTTAGCATTGATTGATACATGTATGCACTTATAGAGTAATTCAAGTGAAAGGTATAATTACTTTATACCATGTCATCCATACAAACATCTTTTGAAAAAATACACAAGACGTTGAGAATTCAGTTTGGGGATATTCAGAAGTCATTCAATAAATCTCTGAACATTCCACACCATACACATTTATATGATGATATTTTTAATCAAGTAAGGTGTCAGGTTTCATTAGAGGCAATGGAGTTAATATATGCTCAGCTGAAATACGTTGAGGTAGCATATCACCAACTAGCCGGCATGTGTAAGTGTTCATTCAAAATAATATACGGATTGTTATACGAACATGATATTGTATATCAACTTCACCTTTCCATTCAAATTCCAATACAGAGTATTGCCACACATTGGAGGAGGTTATTTATGCATGTACATGAGTTGAATTACTAGGGAATATGACCCAACAGGTCATCAAACGTTGTTGATGTTGGGGTCAGGCGTAGCGGAAGGCGCGGTTCAGGCGAAATCGAAACTTTAAAAAAAATTTAACTTACCGAATAAATTATTCAATATCCCATATGAATAATTCATTCATATTTCATCTAAATATATTTATTCGATATCAAATAACGACATAAATAATTTAGAAACAATACGAAATTTTTACGAAAATATTTTTCCGCAAAATAACATAAAACGAGTTTTTATCCAAACCAATACACACGGGGGCTGCCCAGGTCAGCCCCAATAGTACTTGGGCAGTTCATGGAATGTCCAAACAGTGACCAATTCACTGTTTGGATAGCAGACACACGGTAAGCTCGAAACTCACCATGTAACGCAGTTTTTCACCGTTCACGTATATTTTCAAACTCAAACAATTTCGGAAATTATTCCAATGTCCAATACAATCCAATATATTTAAATAACCTATTTTTCATCACCAAAATTTCAGAATTTTCAAATCTGATCTGGGTGCCAAAAATATCACTTTTCATGATTTAAATCCAATTTTCTTAACATTAATCATATTAATATTTACACCAATCAAATCCACCACCAATGAAGAACTCAAGAATCATTCTAGGAGTTACAAGAGTGGTCATAACAATCTAGAATGGCAACAAGTCATCAAATGATAAAATTGAACTAATATTACACTAATATTATTCGATATAACTTCACACATTCATCTAGCCTCTCAAATCATCCTCCAAATCAAAAAGCCACAAAATTTAAGAAAGAAAGAAACCCTAGAACAATTCTAGATACTCAAGAACAAGAAATAAATTTTCTAAGCTTAAGAATATTAAATATTACCTCAAAATCTCCAAATTTCCTTAAGCTTTCTTCTTGATTTGTTCACTTTCTCTCAAGTTTTCTCTCAAAAACCATTTTGGAAGCTCTCTAAAATGGTGGAGGCTTGGCCATGACCACTTAATGAAAGAGAAAATAATTTTTCCTTTATGTATACAAGTGGCTGGAAATAGGGGCATAATTGTTGGGTTTCTAGGTTAGTCCCAAGATCATTCAAGCATAGAAATCATGTGTGAATAATAAGAAGTATGGCGGAATCATACTTACATTGATCGGATTTTGACGCGATGAACACAAAAATCTTTAAGCTTTTCCTCCAAGGTTCTGCCATGGCTTCTTTTGTGCTCCAAGTTGAATCTCCAAGCTCCAAGCTTTGTTTGTAGATTCCATGCTCAAGGGTTTATTTCCCAATCACCTTTGGATGACTCTTTATGTGCTAGCATAGGAAAAATTTGCCACAAATCTTCCTTGTTCTTCTTGCATCTCTCGGCTTTTGAGAGAAATTTGAGAGAGGAAAATTTTTTGGCCCTTGGCCGAAACTAGTAGAGAAAGAGAGGAAGAGAATAAGTTGGTTTGTGTATTTGGTTTTCCAAAAACTAATACCAAAATTCAAATCCAGAAGTACAAGGCATTTAAGCCTTCCAACCACTCTCATCAATTACAAATGACTAACATCGCATCACTCAAAGTGACAAGACATCCATCACTTGAATGAAAAATGATTTGACGTTTGATGTGACTTGTGGGCCGTACTTAAATTCGAAATGTGAGTGGGCCCGCGAACACTCCCGGGTTCGGGTTCGCTAATTCTGAATTAACGAATTTTCCGTTGCGACATAATTAAATCAAATTTAATTAAATAATTATGCCTAGCAAAATTACTATTCACGTCGCTAGCGAATTAATTCTAAATTAACTCATTCGCCGAATTAAAATCTAATTTAAATTCTGCGTCGAAATCTAATTTCGTATAATATATCGAATATATTATTTTATCGATTAATTCCAAATTAATCGTTCTCTCTCTTTAAATAATATTTTATCCCAGATAAAATATCTTTGTAATTAATCCTAGATTAATTTTCTCTCTCCAATAATTAATCCCAGATTAATTATGTGCGAGTCATACGTCATCAGTGAATATTCGGGAAGCGACCCATGAGATCCCCGGATATGTTGGCAGTAAATCCGGTCGTCGCACTATCCGAACACGTATGTACCTAGTACTGCGTTTTTACCGATTTACAAGACATGGTTGGCTTCTAGCAAAGCACCATGCCTACCCAATTCTCCAGAAATATTCTTAAAGGAATATGTGATCTTTATCAGGCGTAGTATACGTAGTATTGCGTATTACGATCCAGCATCGGATGTCACGTGCAAGGCCTGGGGCTGGAATTGTCTCTGCCCCGTACGAAGCACATATCGGATCTCTGGTAAATAGTCTCTATAATCGGACAAACATGACCTAGTCATAATATCTCGATAGCTGCAGCATAAGAGCACCAGTTTCGTATCCTACGTGATCATCATCTCCACTATGACTGGAGTGATACTTCCATCTTGACATCACACCCAATACACTACGATTCTCAATATACCCAGAAGAGGCGTACACATAACCTGTTATAGCCCTGGATGACCAAAACCAAAGTATAATAATTGTCGCAAGTATTAGCGGTGCAAGTCTCAGGTTAAGACCAAATACACCTACCCTGATTCGGACTTCCATAGACACATAGTCATACTACCAATGGAATTTCGAGGGGTCTATCCAGAGTGAAGCTGTTCCAATACCATCGGTAAGCACAACCTCCTATTACACTTCCATGAGTATCCTATACTCAAATATATTAGAACTATACCGTTATGCTCCCACAACGCGCACAAGTGTAATACTAGTCTTTTACGTATTATCGATGTCCAATCTCGATAATACTCCGACTAGGGATATTTAATGATTAAACCTTCGTGGATTGATATTGTCTCATATCATCTCAATCCGGAACTAATCATAAGGACCTTCTATCATTTATATATCTTGGTAATCTAATTACAAATGATAAAAGGGAAATTTCCTTTGTCACATAGTTAATTTGTACAACATCACCATGATCTGTACAAATAGTGATGCTATGGGTCATAATTGTCCAACAATCTCCCACTTGGCCTATATCCAATCACTCAAGTGTCCTACAACCGAACTATGTACGGTTCGCTCAAACTTCTGCTGAGAAAAGGCTTTCATCAGCGGATTTGCAAGGTTATCATCTGATGCGATTTATTCGATCATCACATCGCCACGATGTATGATCCGAACGAATCAGATGAATATTTGAAGTATATATCTGGATCGTTGATGAGACCATTAATTCTTTAGCATGTGATGTAGCCTAGCTAAGTTGCTAACAGAACTACTCTTAATCTAATTAGGATTATTATCGATCCAAAAGTCTTCTATTGCTGCCTCAGCTACAGCGATAATCCACTTTTGTTGTTTATTCGGTAACAGTATCTTGCTTGGAAGATTTCCAGCTCACTGTTCCGTTATTCAAACTTTATAGTACCTTTGTTACGACTTATAGTCGTTTTTATCGGTTAGGAAACTTGCAGCAGTGAACCCAGTCACTTCAAGTTCTCCTTCTCTATAGTATAAGAAAGCATCCTTAGTTCATCTAAGATACTAGAGGATGTTCTTAACATCAATCCAGTGACTATCACTTGGATTTGCCTGATTGTGACTCCATATGCTCAAAGCATATGAGACACCAGGTCACGTACATTTATTTCAATGTACGAGATCTCGGAGAGTGCCAACAACTTTTAGATCTATCCTAGTAGATCTTTATTCCTAGAATAAAGGTTGTCTCTCCAAAGAATTCTACGGAGAATTTTTATGAAAGCCAAGCTTTCACTGACTGTATTATGGGAATATCATTTCCAAGAAATGATATGTCATCATTACTTATGACAATCATTGTCAGTGCGCTCCCACTAACCTTCACTACAAGAAAAAAAGCTTTTACTGATACTAGTTTCTAGTGTCAGTGATTCTTAGTGTCAGTAAACGTTAATACTGTAGTATCAGAAAATATTGACACTATGGTATCAGTAATCTCTCACACTATTTTAGTGTCAGTAAATTATTGACACTATATCATCAGTATTTAGTGATACTATAGTGTCAGTAAATTTTGTTACTGCAGTATCAGTATATCGCATATATTTGATTTTTAGTGTCAGTAATTATTTTACTATAGTATCAATATCCGTCAATATCTTTTAAAATTTAAAAATCGTATTATTTCACAATTATATTTCTTATTTTTTGTAATTAAATTAATCATAAAAAATATATATATATATATATACCAACTCAATGAAATAAAAAACTAAAAAATTACATTTATATAAAATTCGCCAATATAATAGATTAATCGTATTAATCAATTCAACAGTATCACATGATGAATACAAAAACTCCATAGACAATCTTTAAATTAACATATATATATTTCAAAAACTACTCTTAAAGTCCCATCAAAATGTCATGCCCCCACCAAAATTCATGATACTTGTTGAGAAGCCTGCAACAATCCCCCAACAATATGATATCTGGCACAAAATCTGAAATTATAAACCAAATGTTAAGAATTAGATGGACTTCCAAAAAAATCGATATCTTCATAAATAAAAACATTAAATACATCCAAATAAAAATACAAAATATAACCCTAATCTAATTTTTGTCACATAAAGCACTTATTGACAATAACCATACCAACAACCTAAGAGCATGCATATAAAAACCAAATGGCATCCATAATAACAAGTTGTATCTTTCATACCGCTACATAATCACCAAAACAAACAAATCAATAACACACACACACACACACACACACACACACACACACACATATATATATATATAGACGGACATAAAACTGAAATAAAAGGATCTCATGAACCAGATGAAGTTTATCAGATGACATGATCTAATACTGTTTCCAAATGCAGGAAGCAAATCAAGATGACAAGATAGTTGTTCATTATGGAATTCCTGGAAACTAAAAGTTCAAAGCTCAAAATGTACTAGAATGTAACATTCCAGGTAATTGCCATAAAAATAGATGATAAACATGTTAGATCTCAATATATCAAATACTGCTTCCATAGCATTCATGCTGCACCTCAAAGCACATCAGATGACAGGTGCCATATCCCCCAAAGGTTTCAACAAGTATCAATCAGAACATGGCAAAACTTCATCAGGTAAAAAACTATCTCCAAGTTCATGTCTGACATAGAGAACATCGAGACACTGTTATAGAATATTTTACATCATGATTGTTTTAACTTTCAAGTCTCAAAGCAATCTTACCCACTAGCAAAACTCACAAATAAAACAAATTAACCCACCAAATTAAACCCATCAGGGCATAAAACTGAAATAAAAGATATGATTCATATTGCTTTCACTGAAGTAAAAAATCTGGGGAAAAAATTCTAAGCTAAAAGTAGAAACAAGAAGCAAAGTGATTGACAAAGTATATAATTTTCCTATAGAAGCAAGCCCATATCTGCCTAAGCGACTGTTTGAAAATCCCAACCAAGCACCCACTTAGGTGCCGCCTTTAACAGCATAGAACATGGTCAAGGAAAAAATATCAAGTCAGAACATATAAAGGCCTCTATGCCATTTGAGGTTACTAGGAACTGCCTGCCATACTCAACGTGGCTTTGTGCAAGGTACTGGTCACTGACAAGATAATTATAAAACATTTACTACAGTCACCATTAAAGTGACAATCATATCCTAATTTACTACCAAATAGATCCAAAAAAAAATCCCTAACATCAACAAGTTAAAGTAATTTAATTTATCATCCCAATAATACACACAGTTAACATGAACAAAAAATATCACAATGACCCAGCAAAAATAACTGAGCACGTGCCTGGATCTCCCTAAGAGCCTCAACACGCTTCCTGACTTTCGGAGTCAAGTTATCGAGGACATCAGCGTGCTGCCCTGCAAGGTTTTGAAGTTTATTCTGCACAATCAACGATTCTTATATCAGACAATCAAAACCCAACAAACCCGAAACACAACACAATCACTGAACACCAAAAACCAAAATAATAATAATAATAATTACCTTAAGAACACCCACGAGGTCAGCACGAGCCCCTTCGCCGAGAGCTACACAGGAAAAAAAAAACGAGTCGGATAAGTTAATGATTGAAAAAACTACAGCCAAAATTAGGGTTTTAGAGATTGATGGGGTTACAGTCACGGAGATCGGTAACGTTGAAGTTATCCTTGTCGGCGCTCATTGTGTTGGAGAAACGACGGCGTTTGAGTACAGTGCTAAAACCCTAGAAGAGAGAAGATTTGGGGGAAAAAGAATTGAAAGGAAAAGAGTTTTTGAGTTGAGAGGCAAACGTGGACGCTTTAAATCCTCTCCCTCGCCTTCAAAAACCTAACACTTTGCACTTTTTTAAACACCCGTTAATCTCAACAGTGTGTTTTTCTATTTACGTGAACAGTAATTATTTCCGATTACTTTAAAAAAAAATTGATACAGTTCTGTTCGCCAAATATACTAACTATATTATTATTATTTATGTGAATCATAATGGTAATGTTTGGATGTACGTGTGTAAAATGAGTGCGTATCCATCATTATTACCCACGGTAATTTTTTTTTTATCGTAAATAATGATATATATATATATGACATACTAAAAAACACATATTATAAAAATTGAAAATAAATAATATATCAAAAAAAATCAAATTTTTATGTCTAAAATATATAAATATTTGGAGAGTGTATATTTTAATATTGTGACCCATCTACAGTACCACAATGGTTACATTTCGAGTCCCAGCAGACTTAAGGAAATAATTTTTTTTTTTAATTTTTTTACTGATACCAAGGTATCAATTAATTACTGACACTAAATTTACTGATACTCTAGTGTCAGTAATATATGCGAAAAACGTCACTTCCGCGATGGTGTTGGTTCGACTCCAGACGACTACGCGTTTTTTTTTTTATTTCTTACTGATACTATTGTAATAGTAATTACTGACACTAAAATCGCTGATACCATAGTGTCAGTAATTATAGATATTTAAGTGAAAAACACGGAAATAGGCCCATTTACACGTCGTTTCTGACACTTTTAGCCTAGTGTCACTAACCTTAGTGTCAGTAAAGGCCTTTTTTCTTGTAGTGCTTCTTATATACACAAGAATCATTTTTTTTTAATTAAATCATATACCATTATGATTACATCAAAACGATAATTCCAAGAACGCAATGCTTGCTTTAATCCATAAATGGATCGAATTAACTTGCAAACCTTGTTTGCTCATTTTGGTACGACAAAACCGTCAGGATGTTGTAAACATCCTCCAAAAGGTTTCCGTTAAGGAAAATGGTTTTGGCATTCAGCTGCCATATTTCATGAATGAAACATGCATCATTAACAAGCATTGTCCAAATGGATTTAACCATGGCAACGAGTAAAAGGTTTCGTCGTAATCGACACAATGTTGATAACGATACCTTTTTACTACAAGCCTAGCTTAGTACGTTGGTATGTTGCCTTCCATGTATGTCTTCCTTGAAGACTCATATAGTACCAATAGGCACAATGCTTTCCTGTACAACAACCAGTGTCTAAACTTGGTTGGTATACATGGAATCCATTTAGGACATCATGGCATTTTTCCATAATAGGGAGTTGATACCTTGTATCACTTCCTCATACGTAGTCAGTTCGTGTTCCTCAATAAGATTGACATCTTTATGAGGTGAGATCAGAAACCCATACCTCCCAGGTTGTTTTCTGACTCTCTCCGACTTACGCGGTTCTTGTGTATTCGAAGATTATTGGTATAGTTTCATCCTTGATGAACTATTTGTGTTCCATTAAAGACTCCGTCTCTGGAACAGTATTACTCCGATTTTCATCGAGTTTTACTTTCCTCCCACTTACCACTGCATATAGGTATTCCTTTTAGGAAAACCGCATGGTGAGCATCAATTAAATTATTCTCATGTGAGATGTATAAGTACTATACTTTGGTTTCCCTAGGATAACCCACAATTAGGCACTTATCCGATTTGGGTTCTGGTTTGGTATCATCCAAACTTATGCCTAGCATACCCAAATCTTCAGGATTGAGAAAACTCGGTTTCTTTCCTATTCATATCTAATATTAAGTCTGTCAAACAGATTTTCATGGAACCTTATTCAAAATAAATTTTGCACTGATTAATGCGTATCCCTTGAAGGAAATGGTAGCTCAGAGCGACTCATGATTAACCTTATCATGTCCAATAAAATTCGGTTTCTCAGTTCGGACACACCCTCAAATTGACGTGTTCCGTAAGGAGTCCTCATTGAAAGAATACTATACTCTTTCAAGTATTCGAGAAACTTATTGCTTAAGTATTTTCATCATGGTCTAATCATGATGTTTTAATACTTTAGTCGATTTGTTTGTCTACTTCGTGTCGAAACTCTTTGAATTAATCAAAAGTTTCTGATTCATGTTTCAAAATAAACACATAACCATAACGCGATGCCACATTCGTAAGGGTTTCAAAGTATTCATATCCACCTCTAGCCTAGCTAGACATGGGCCCACTTACGTCACTATGAACGAGGGCTATCAGATTGGTGGCACTTGTACTTTTACCAAGTAAAAGGTGTTTTAGGCATTTTTCCCAATAAACTAGATTCGTAGACATTATTTGAATAGAATCAAATCCGTCCTAGTATCCACTCTTCAAAAGTGTGGATATACGAGTCTTGTTTAATGTGTCCCAGACAACAATTCCACAAATAAGTCTCAACTGATTAATTCAGTTTGAGCTATTTGTTTGTCATGTTATACGTTTGAGATTTATTTATATTCAAAATATAAATACTGTTATTCACATCTAATGTGTTTATCTCAATATCATCTTTATAAAATAAAACACTTTAGTGTTCTAGAATATAAAGGTATACCCATAACAGGTTTAAACCCTGATACAGAGACAATGTTTCTAATCAAACTAGTTACATTGTAACAGTTTCCTAATTTAAGTACACACCCGAAGGGTATTACCTAAACTTAGGTATCTACGGTTAAAACAGCGACTCTCGTCCCATTTCCGATTCGCAGATTAATCTCAACTGAAGTCAGTATCCTGTTTATCAGTAGATTCTGCACACCAGTACATATTTATGTACCACATCCACTATCTAAAATCCAATTTTAATACTAGTTGTGAACATGTTTATGACAAACATGGTTGAAGCCGGAGCCTTGCCCCACTTCAATTCCTTCATGTCTGCCTTATCCATACGGCAGTCACGCTTCCAGTGAACCCGTTTGCCAAAGTTTAGGCAGACATCTTGGGATATGTCATTTGTCTTCCCAGAAGATTATAATGATTTTGCATTTGCCCATTTTCCACACCCCAGAAGCCTTTGGCCAAGCCTTGGCCTTCTGGGATGTCGAAGTAAGATGCGCATTGCGCTTCTTGCTCTATTGCAAACTTTGGTTTTGTCTCCTTGAGTATAGCCATTAACTCTCCAAGAGTTTTCTATTGCAATTTGTACTTCTAAGATCTAAGGATAGATCTATGAAGATCCTTCAATTTCAATATCATACTATAAGGATCTAATCCTTAGTTCTGACTAAGAAATTAAGGAGTCTTTGTGGCAAGCATAACGGATTAAGCACTAAGGTTATCATCACATGAATATTCCAAATATCATGTTCTACTATTTGCTCAACTCCGGGCTTAGGCTCGAGACGTCACTCTATCAAATAAAGTAACTTCTCGATCTCCATGACTATCCTGAGATTTTATTCCCAATCTGAAAATTAAAACCGTTTAAAACATTTTCACCCATGATTATGTTCTAAACGCTAATCTTTCATTTTTCTTGATTCCAATAGTCTAACTATCAAATCAACGATTTTAGGTACTATTTATTATAATGATTACTATAGTCCAACTATATAATCAACTATAATTTAATTGGTTTAAATTCAAATATATTGATTACTATAATCCAATTATATAATCTACTATAATTGAAATAGTTTGAATACAGTCCAACTGTTTAATTAAAACAACGATTAAATATTAGTCCAACTAATAAATAATTTATTGACGAAAAATTGAAATGAGCGCGTATTGGCAAGTAACTAAACGAATATTGCAAATTTAATACTTGCCTCCCACTATTTTTTGGCGAGCCTCTAGCCCTCTATGGAGTACTCGGGAAACCTTATTTCCTAGTGGGCTAGGATCCCGTTAAATAACACACAATCTTGACTTTGGCCAATAAATTGTATGATAATTAACTAGGTAGATCTCTATTATCAATTGGATCCCATCCAATTCCTAGATCCAGTAGGTGGACATCCAAGTCCGAAACATATATCTTATATATGCCAATATATCCAATATATTCCCTAACCTTTTTCCTCTGAATTAACTAAGCCTTGGTTTTGGCACAACAAACTTAATGATCCCAGTTAAGCGGAACTCATTGACTTTGGAAAGCTTCGTAATCGATGTCGATGGACAAGAAGTGATCTTGACTTTGGCCAATAAATCACAACTTGGACAAGACACCGATATGGAACAAAGCCTTCATGATTCAAACACATCCGCGACGGACAAAGGTCTTGATTTTGGCCAACAAACCAGTTCCAATCTTGGATCTTGAGTAAGAATCACTCAATGGAAGGAAAAACGCTTAATATATTTTGAGGGTTTTTTCCGCGTAAATTGGCAATCAATTTATTATCTTTGTTAAGGTCTCATCATCATACACCCTTAAACATGCATTCTAAAACATAATAAGGCGCGTATAAATAAAATAATAATGATATGCGGATGGATACTTAACACATTTTGTTCCTAGAACAAATCTCCCCCTTTCCTCTCTCCCGCTAGCACAATTCTTACTTCTACCCAATTACATAACACTTCTAAAGAAACCTCTTTTACATTGAGGGGAATAGGTGAGAAGAGAAATACAAAGAGTCAAGAGGTAATATGCTGGAAACGCAGGTCCAATTTAATAAATTCTAAATTTATTACAACACTTTCCAAAATTGCCCTCACCCATCTAATATCCATCCGATATACATTATTCATACATCGCATCCATGTATTCACACAAAGCATGTTATCAATCAATCTAATCCAATTAATTAATCTGAAATTAACGACCATCCAATGTTCAAACAACGATTTGATTTTGCGCGAGTCCGACTCGTTTTAAGAATAAGTACTCAAAGTATGAATTCTTGAATTATATTAAACTACAATATTAAATCCAATTTAATTTGTATTTAATACTAATTATTTATTTAATTCTAAATTAAATAATTACACTTTTTAATGAGCCTTTACGACTTAGATTCTAAATCTAATCATTACGGGTCTCAAAGCCCGATTAACATCCAATGTCAATTTAATTAAAGTCCAATGGGCTTTCAATTACTTTCTAAAGGCTTGGACTTTGGTCAACATGGGTCAAACCCAAATACCAAAGCCCATTTAAGGAAGACTCAATTAATTTGCCAGAACCAATTTAGGCCCATTAGGCCCAATTAAAATGAAAGGTTCCATTAGTTATTTGGACTTTATGGAAATAGTTTTGGGCCCAATTGGATCCAACCAATTAGCCTAAATCAAACTTGGCCCAACCAAGCCCATTAAGCCCAAATATAACTTTTACAAGCCCATTTCCAAAATAAGCCCAATTAATTAAATTACAAAATTCCAAATTTCACAATTAAATTAATTAAAGTGTATAGCCATAATTAATTATCCAAATTAACATTTCCAAAACACTAATTTACTCAATTAATTATGCTTATCATCATCAACTTATGTCCAACACAATTGAATCAAAAAATCAACTCATTTTCCATGCTATAAGCTCACGGCAATTTAGGGTTTTTCATGTCCGATTTCGAATTCAATCCAATTAAATCCTAAATCAACATTTCCCAAATGATTTCAACTCATCCAATGATCAAAATCAAAAATCACCATGACTTCGGGCAACTCTAAACTTTCGGCCAAGCCTCAAATTTGGGGAAAAATTGATCCAATCCAATTTTCATCAAATTGATCATGCATAACACCATGTTATCATCATTCAAGCATTTAAACAATCAATTTCATCAAAACATGCTCAAATCATTTTTACCCAATTTTACCCTAATTCTAATTTCATGCTTAAACAAGGCTCAAGATACCATTGTTGGGTTTCTAGGTTAGTCCCAAGATCATTCAAGCATAGAAATCATGTGTGAATACAATAAGAAGTATGGCGGAATCATACTTACATTGATCGGATTTTGATGCGATGAACACAAAAATCTTTAAGTTTTTCCTCCAAGGTTCGACCATGGCTTCTTTTGTGCTCCAAGTTGAATCTCCAAACTCCAAGCTTTGTTTGTAGATTCCATGCTCAAGGGTTTGTTTCCCTATCACCTTTGGATGACTCTTTATGTGCTAGCATAGGAAAAATTTGCCACAAATCTTCCTTGTTCTTCTTGCATCTCTCGGCTTTTGAGAGAAATTTGAGAGAGGAAAGTCTTTTGACCCTTAGCCGAAACTAGTAGAGTAAGAGAGGAAGAGAATGAGTTGGTTTGTGTATTTGGTTTTCCAAAAACTAATACCAAAATTCAAATCCAAAAGTACAAGCCATTTAAGCCTTCCAACCACTCCCATCAATTACAAATGACTAACATCACATCACTCAAAGTGACAAGACATCCATCACTTAAATGACTATGATTTGACGCTTGATGTGACTTGTGGGCCGCACTTAAATTCGAAATGCGAGAGGCCTGCAAACACTTCCGGGCTCGGGTTCGCTAATTCCGAATTAACGAATTTTCCGTTGCGACATAATTAAATCAAATTTAATTAAATAATTATGCCAACAAAATTACTATTCATGTCGCTAGCGAATTAATTCTAAATTAACTCGTTAGCCTGAATTAAAATCTAATTTTAATTCCGCGTCGAAATCTAATTTCGTATAATATATCGAATATATTATTTTATCGATTAATTCCAAATTAATTGTTCTCTCTCTTTAAATAATATTTTATCCCAGATAAAATATCTCCGTAATTAATCCGAGATTAATTTTCTCTCTCCAATAATTAATCCCAGATTAATTATGTGCGAGTCATACGTCATTGGTGAATCTTCGGGAAGCGACCTATGAGATCCCCGGATATGTTGGCAGTAAATCCGGTCGTCGGACTATCCAAACACGTACGTACCTAGTACTACGTTTTTAACGATTTACAAGACATGGTTGGCTTCTAGCAAAGCACCGTGCCTACCCAATTCTCCAGAAATATTCTTAAAGGAATATGTGATCTTTATCAGGCGTAGTATACGTAGTATTGCATATTACGATCCAACATCGGATGTCACGTGCAAGGCCTGGGGCTGGAATTGTGTCTGCCCCGTACGAAGCACATATCGGATCTCTGGTAACTAGTCTCTATAATCGGATAAATATGACCTAGTCATAATATCCCGATAACTGCAGCATATAAGAGCACCAGTTCCATATCCTACGTGATCATCATCTCCACTATGACTGGAGTGATACTTCTGTCTTGACATCACACCAAATACACTACGATTCTCAATATACCCAGAAGAGGCGTACACATAACCTGTTAAAGCCCTGGACGACCAAAACCAAAGTATATTAATTGTCGCAAGTATTAGCGGTGCAAGTCTCAGGTTAAGACCAAATACACCTACCCTGATTCGGACTTCCATAGACACATAGTCATACTACCAATGGAATTCTGAGGGGTCTATCTAGAGCGAAACTGTTCCCGTACCATCGGTAAACACAACCTCCTATTACACTTGCATGAGTATCCTATACTCAAATATATGAGAACTATACAGTTATGCTCCCACAACGCGCACAAGTGTAATACTAGTCTTTTACGCATTATCGATGTCCAATCTCGATAATACTCCGACTAGGGATATTTAATGATTAAACCTTCGTGGATTGATATTGTCTCATATCATCTCAATCCGGAACTAATCATAAGGACCGTCTATCATTTATATATCTTGGTAATCTAATTACAAATGATAAAAGGGTAATTTCCTTTGTCACATAGTTAATTTGTACAACAACACCATGATCTGTACAAATAGTGATGCTATGGGTCATAATTGTCCAACAATAATTATCCTTTCATAAAATTATTTAATAAACTTCAAGTTATAAAATTCAAATTGATAACAATAAGCTTTAAAATAAGCATGCCACTTGTTACCCAAAATAATTAAACATGTGTAATAACAATTATTACAAATGAATATTATTTGATTTCATTAAACATTAAGTTTAAAGTAGACAAAATCAAATTGAATACTTCAACCTTAAAGTTTAATATCATTAGTAACCAATAATAATTAAACATATGACATAACAATTATGTAATATAGATATTATTTAGTTATCTAAATATATAACATTTAAATATCTAAATAGTTAATTAATATTGTTATTATTATTATTATATATATATATGTATTTTTATTTACACTAAATAAAAAATACATATATTTATGACATGTGTCAAAATCTCATTTGACAATTAATTAATATTATCTAATCAAATTTTATATTTAATACAAATACATAATTATTAATTGACCAAAATCTCATAATGCATGTATTTTCATTTAATCGTTTAAACGATTCGAAATAACTCATTTAAGCTGATAAAGTATTATGAATAATTTGTATTATTCATAACGCCTTGCCCAAATGCTTAACAAGTATACTTCATATTGTGGGACTCTCTAAGTTTAGGTTTATCCGTCACGGAATCAAATTTCGTATCCATAATTTACCCACTCGTAAATTATGACGACAACGGATAATCTCGCTAAACTATGCAAGTCCAGGTCATTGCGTACGTATAATCCCTCTATCACAGGCTATCAATATTATACCGGGGATATAGATAGGAATGTCAAACCCCTAAAGTATAATATAATCGACTTACTGTTGGTTATTATCTAGGTCCCAAGATCAAACAAGACATGAAAACAATGTGTGAACACACCAACGAGATAGCGGAATACTCACATCGATCGGTTGAGTCGATTTGGAGACGAATCAAGGCCAAATAGCCACTGCCAAGGACGCAAAATTGCTGCAGTTCACTGCCTCCATTTTCAGAATTTTGAGATGGCAACGGAGCTCCAAGCCTCGTCTAACGGATCCCGGCTCATGGGCGAACCTCCCTACCACCTTCGCAAGACTCCTAAGTGTGCTAGCACTTGATTTCTCACCATGAAAAACCACTCTTTCTTCCCTATTTGTCACGCCATTTGGCTCCAAACCAGTGAGCAAATTCACTGTTTTGGCGTGAGAAGAAGAAGAGAAATGAGAGAGAAGAAATTGTGTAATTAGTTAGTGAAACCTTTTCCAAAAAGTTTATATATTTTTCATAAAATATGTAAGTATTTACCAAATAATAAATCAAATAATAAATGGTAAATGCTCCAACCAACTTTCACTATTTCAACCACACACATCAACTATTCATTGTCACTTTATTAAAGTGACTTGATGTGTGTCTAACAATCAATCAATCAATCACATCAATCAATCACATCACTCAAAGTGACTTTTGATTTGACGCTTGATGTGACGAATGATTTGACGCTTGATGTGACGAATGATTTGACGCTTGATGTGACTTGCGTCGCCGCACTCGAATTCGAAATACGAATGCGCTCGCAATCACACTCGGGCTCGGGTTCGCTAATTCCCAATTAGCGAGTTTTCCGTTGCGTCGTAATTAAACGATTACGCCTAGCGAATTCACTATTCACGTCGCTAAGGAATTAATTCTAAATTAATTCGTTCGCCCGAATTAAAATCTAATTTTAATTCCGCGTCGAAATCTAATTTCATTTAATATATCGAATATATTAATTTACCGATTAATTCCAAATTAATCATTATCTCTCTCTAGACGATATTTTATCCTAGATAAAATATCTCCGTAATTAATCCTAGATTAATTTTCTCTCTCTTCTATATAATCCCAGATTATTTAAGAGTGCGAGTTATGCGTCATCGGTGGATTATCGGGAAGCGACCCATGAGATCCCCGGATAAGTTGGCAGTAAATGCGGTCGTCGGAGTATCCGAATCACGTATGTACCATGTACTACGTTCTACCGATTTACGAGACAAGGTCGACTCCTAGCAAAGCACCAAGTCTACCCAATTTCCGGACATATCCATATAGAATATACAAGGATCTATATCAAGCGTAGTATACCAATGTATTGTGCATATCGGCGCCCAGTATCGGATAGTCACGTGCTAGGGCTGGGGCTGGATAAGTGTCTGCCCCGTCCGAAACACATATCGGATGTCTGGTAACATAGTCTCTATAATCGGATATTTATGACCTGGTCACAATATCCTGATTGGATGCGCATCACTCAAGAGCACTAGTACCGTATCCTGCGTGACATCATCTCCACTATGACTGAAGTGATACTTCCGTCTCGACATCACACCCAATACACTACGACTCTCTGATAAACCCAGAAGTGGTGTACGCAGAACCGGTTAAAGCCCTGTACCACCAAGACCAAAGTCTATCGATTATCGTAAGTATTAGCGATGTAAGTCTCAGGTTAAGACTATACACACCTACCTTGATTTCGGCCTCCCATAGACACATAGTCATAATACCAATGGGATTCCGAGGGGTCTATCCAGAGCGAAGCTGTTTCCCGTACTATCGGTGAAACACGACCTCCTATCGCACTTGCATAAGTATCCGATACTTACATATATGAGAACTATGCCGTTGTGCCCTCACAACGCACACAAGTACAATACTAGCCTATTCTGCATTATCGATGTCCAGTCTCGATAATACTCCGGCTAGGGATATTTAATGATTAATCCTTCGGGGACTGATACTGTCTCATATCATTCTCAATCCAGGAACTAATCATAGGGACCTCTCTTCATTTATATATCTATGGTGATCTAATCACAAATGATGAGAGTGCAATTCCCTTGTCACATTGTTAATTTGCTACAACCACACAATGATCTGTGCAAATAGTGACGCTATGGGTCATTTTGTCCAACAATCTCCCACTTGGCACATAGCCAGTCACTCAAGTGTCCCACACCCGAACTATGTACGGTTCGCTCAAATTGTTGAGGAAAGGTTTTCGTCAGCGGATTTGTTTGATTATCGTTTGACGCGATTTATACGATCATCACATCGCCACGATGTATGATCCGAATGAATCAGATGATATAGAAGTATATATCTGGATCGTCGATGAGACCTTTAATTAGCATGTGCTGACGCCTAGCTCAGCTGCTAACAGAACTATATCTAATCTAATTAGATTTATTTTCGATCCAAATGGCTTCTATTGTTGCCTCAGCTGCAGAAATAATCCGCATTTGTTGTTTATTCGGCAACAGTTATCTTGCTCGGAATATTTCCAGCTCACTGTCCCAGTGTTCAAACTTAATAGTACCGTATTATTTAATCGTTTGGAAACTTGCAGCAGTGATCCTTGTCACTTCAAGTTCTCCTTCTCCATAGTTTAAGATAGCATCTTTAGTTCTCTGAGATACTAACAGATGTTCTTAACTTCAATCCAGTGACTGTCACTTGGATTGACCCGATTGTGACTCCATATGCTCGAAGCGTATGAGACACCAATACAAGTACATTTTAAATGTACAATTTCCCAGAGAGTGTTAACGACTCCAAATCTATCCCAGTAGATCTTTATTCCTTGAATAAAGGTTGTTACTCCCCAGAATTCTACGGAGAATTTCTATTGAAAGCAAGGCTTTCATCAATTGCTATATGGGAATTTAACTGTCAGTGCGCTCTCCCACTAACCTCCTTATATACACAAGAATTATTTCGTTTTGATTCAAATCATAAACCATTATGATTATTTCAAAACGACAGTTCCAAGAACCTTATGCTTGCATTAATCCAAACATGGATCGAATAACCTGCAAACTCGTTTGTTGGTTATACAAAATCGTCAGAATGTTATAAACATTCTCCAAAAGGTTTCCTTTTCAGGAAAGCGATTTTGATCTATAACTGACACATTTCATAAATGAAATATACAGTTATCTTCAAGCATCTCAAAATGGATTTACCATGGCAACAGGTAAAAGGTTGAACCGTTATTAACACAATGTTGATAACGATACCTTTCCGTCAAAAGCCCAACTTTGTACGTTGGTCTGTTGCCTTCCATGTATGTCTTCCTTGAAGACGTTTAATGCACCAATAGGCACAATGCCTTGTGGTACAACAACTAGTATCCAAAATAGTTGTTATACATGGAATCCATTTCGGACTCATGGCACTTTGCCATAATAGGGAGTCGATCCTCGTATCACTTCCTCAAAACGTAGTCGGTGGATATACCTTCATAAGATTGACATCTTTATGAGGTTAGATCAGAAACCCATACCCTAGGTGTTTTCTGACTCTATCTGATCTACTATTCTTGTGTATTTGAAGATTAATGGTATAGATTCATCATAGATGAACTATTTGTGTTCCATTAAGGACTTCGTGCCATGAACAGTATTACTCTGATTTTCATCGAGTATCACTATCCTCCCACTGACCACTGCATATCGGTATCCTCTCAGGAAAACCGTATGGTGAGCAACAATCACATTGTTCTCATGTGAGATTTATAAGTACTATACTTATGGTTTCCCTGAGGATAACCCTATTGGCACTTATCCAATTTGGGTCCTTAGTTTGGTATCATCCAAACGTTATGCCTGGCATACCCAAATTATCAGGAATGAGAAACCTCGTTTCTTCCCTGTTAATATCTATATGACATCTGTCAAACAGATTTATATGGAACCTTATTCTAAATAAGTTTTGCACTGTTAATACATATCCGTTGAAGGAAATGATAGCTCAGAGCGACTCGTGATAAACCATTATCATGTCCAACAAAATTCGGTTTTAGTTCGGACACACACCGTCTAACTGACGTGTCTCGGGAGGAGTCCTCATTTGAAACAATATCGTACTCTTTCATGTACGTATAAAACTTACTGCTTAAGTATTTTCCATTACGGTCTTACCGTGGCGGAATAATACTATAGCCGATCTGTTTATTTACTTCGTGTCGAAACTTAAAGTTTCCGATTTGTGTTCTTCAAAAGAAACACATAACCATAATGTGATGCCCACATCCGTTAAGGTCACGAAATATTCATGTTCACATCTAGTCTAGCTAGATATGGGCCCACTAACTTCACCATGAATAGGGCTAACAGATCGGTGTGCCCTTATACTATTACCAAGTAAATAGTTTTTTAGGTACTTTACCTAATAAACTAGATTCGCAGACCTTATTTGAATAGTCAAATCAGTCCTAGTACCCACTCTTCAAAAGTGTGGATATACGAGTCTCTTTTAATTGTGTCCTAGACAACAATGCCACAAATAAGTCTCTATTGATCAAATCAATTTGAGCTATTTATTTGTCATTTTTATATGTTTGAGATTTTATTATATTCAAAATATAAATTCTGTTATTCACATCTAATGTGTTTATCTCAGTATCATCTTTATATAATAAAACACTTTAGTGTTCTAGAATATAAAGGTTTATCCGCAACGGATTAAACACTGATATAGAGATAATGTCTCTAGTCAAACTAGTTACATTATAACAGTTCCTAATTTAAGTACATACCCAAAGGGTAGTTCCTAAACTTAGGTATCTACGGTCGAAACAGCGACTTTCGTCCCGTTTCCGATTCGCAGAGAAATCTCGGCTTGAGTCAGTATCCAGCTCATAGCGGATTCTGAACATCAATACATATATTTTATGTACACCACTAAGTATTTAAAATCCAATTTCAATACTAGTAGTGAACATAACTTTGACAAAATATTTTAAAGTTAGAGCCTCGCCTTTCTTTAATTCCTTGTGTCTTCCATATCCAAATGGTACTCCACTTTGGGATATGTCAATTAACTTTTCAATATTTCACAAACCTTTGGCCAAGCCTTGGGTTTTAGAATATCGAAATGATGTGCACCTTGCCCAATTGCAAACTGACTTTTCTCCACTAGAATAGTCAATTAATCTCCAAGAATTATTAATTGCAATTTTTAATACTTTTAAATCTAAAGATAGATTTATTGTCAAGTATATTAAATAAGCACTAAAGTCATCATCACATAAATCTTCAAAGATTTTATGCTCTACTATTTGCTTAATTATGGGCTTAGATATAACAAGTTATTTTATCCATAAAGTAACCTATTATTAATTCCCAATGAAAATTAAATCATTTAAAACATTTAATCCAAGGATTATATATTTTAAATATCCAACTTTTCAATTCTTTCTTGATTTCAATAGTCCAACTATTTAATCAATTTAATAAGGTACTATTCATTATAATGATTACAATAATCCAATTATTTAATCAACTATAATTTAATTCAATTATATTGATTACTATAATCCAATTATAAAATCAACTATATATCGAATGAGTTTGTATATAGTCCAACTATATATATATTTAAAACAACATAAAATATTAGTCCAACTAATACTTTTGATTAATATGACGAGTAAAAATAGATGAGAGCGCGTTTAGCGAGTATTCGAACGAATGTTTTGCAAATTCAATACTTGCCTCCCACTATTTTTCGTGCCTCACCCTCTGTCGAGTACTCGGGAAACCGTGTTTCCTAGTGGGCTAGGATCCCGTTAAATATCACACAATCTTGACTTTGGCCAACAAATTGTATGATAATTAACTAGGTAGATCTCGAAGATCATTGGATCTCATCCAACTCCTAGATCCAGTAGGTGGAATCCAAGTCCCAAACATATACTAATATATGCCTATATATCGAATATATACCCTAACCTTTTTCCTCTGAATCAACTAGGCCTTGGCTTTGGCACACAACAAACCTAGTGATCCCAGTCAAGCGCGGACCCATTGACATGGAAGCTTCGTAATCAATGTCAATGGACAAGAAGTGGTCTTGACTTTGGCCAACAAACCACAACTTGGACACGACACCGATATGGAACAAAGCCTCGTGATTAAAACACATCTTCGACGGACAAGGGCTTGACTTTGGCCAACAACCCCTGCCAATCTCGGATCTTGAGCAAGAATCACTCAATGGAAGGAAAATAAACGCTTGATATTTAACGAGGGTTTTCGCGTGCAAATTGGCTACCAATTTAATTATCTTGGTTAAGGTCTCATCATCATACACCCTTAAACATGCACTCTAAATACATAATAAAGTGAGTATGAAAATAAATAATAATGATATGCGGTGGATAACTTAACACATTGATCCTAGATCAAATCTTCCCTTTCTCACTCAAGCTAGGCACTTGTATTACTTCTACCCGTTACACTACACTTCTAAAGAAACCTCATTTACATGGAGGGGAATAGGTGAGAAGAGAATACAAAGAGAATGAAGGTGATAAGGCTGGACACGCAGGGTCCAATTTAATAAATCGAATTACTACAACAATTTCTAAAATTGCCCACCACCCGACTAATATCCATCCGATATACATTATTCATACAACACAACCACGTATTCAACCACATAAGCATGCTATCAATCAATCTAAATCAAATTAATTAATCTGATAATTAAGTGATCATCCAATGTTCAAACAACGATTTGATTTTGTTCGAGTCAAACGGGTTTTTGCGAATAAGTACTTAAAGTACGAATTCATGAATTAAATTAAACTACATCATTAAATCTAAGTTTAACATGTATTTTAAGACTAATTCACTATTCAATTCCAAATAAATATTACACTTTTATTTAATAAACCTTTTACGATTTAAGTCCAAATTTAATCGTAAAAGCGTCTCAAAGACCGATTAACGTCCAACGTCAATTCAATTAAAGTCCAATGGGCTTTTAATTGATTTCTTAAGGCGTGGACTTTTGGTCAACTCGGGTCAAACCGATAACCAGAGTCCAATCCGGGAGTTACCCCATAAGCCCATAAATCAATCTTGGCCCATTAGGCCCAATTGAACTTTATTTAAAGTTCATTAGTCGCATTTGGGCTTTATGGTTAAGGTTTTGGGCCAAATTGGATCCAATCCATTTGGCCTAAACCCAGCTTGATAAAATCAAGCCCAATAAGCCCAATTACAACATTAGAAGCCCAATATCAATAATAGGGCCAATAATTAAATTCAAAAAATCCAATTTTCCCAATTTAATTAACCAAAGTGTATTACATATCAATTACCCAATCAACATTCTAAACATGAATTTACATAATTAAGTATGGTCATTTTCATCAATTGGTGTCCAACACAAATTAATCAAAAAATCAAACCCATTTAATGCTTAAAGGTCTCGGCCAAGGGAGGATTTTTATCCGATTCGAATTCAATCCAATTAATTTCACAATCGATATTAAATCCTTATCCTGAATGATTTCCATACATCCAATGTTCAAAATCAAAAGATACCAAGACATTAGGGCATAATTCCATCGGCCAAGGTGATCAATTGGGGATTTTATGTTCATTCAAAATCCAATCAATTAGTTTCAAATTAACATTATCCTAAATGATTCCAACTCATCAAATGAATCAAAAACAAAATTCCAAGAATTCCAAAATGATCATCATATTCGGCCAACATGATTATTTTTGGGGAAAATTATTCAAGATCAATTTTCAACAAATTGGTCCAACCAAAATGCAATTAGACATTTGTAAGCATACTAAACAATCAATTCATTCAAATCATGCTCAAAAAAAATTTACCCCAAATTTTAAAGCCCACAATTTTCATGCTTGAACCTATAGCTCTTGATGCCATTGTTGGTTATTATCTAGGTCCCAAGATCAAACAAGACATGAAAACAATGTGTGAACACACCAACGGAGATAGCGGAATACTCACATCGATCGGTTGAGTCGATATGAGACGATCAAGGCCAATAGCCACTGCCAAGGACGCCAAACTGCTGCAGTTCACTACCTCCATTTTCAGAATTTTGAGATGACAAACGAATCTCCAAGCCTCGTCTAACGGATCCCGGCTCATGGGCGAACCTCCCTACCACCTTCGCAAGACTCCTAAGTGTGCTAACACTTGATTTCTCACCATGAAAAACCACTTTTGCTTCCCTATTTTTCACGCCATTTGGCTCCAAACCAGTGAGCAAATTCACTGTTTGGGCGTGAGAAGAAGAAGAGAAATGAGAGAGAAGAAAGTTGTGTAATTAGTTAGTGAAACCTTTTTCCAAAAAGGTTTATATATTTTTCATAAAATATGTAAAGTATTTACCAATAAGAAATCAAATAATAAATGGAAATGCTCCCACCAACTTTCATATTTCAACCACACACATCAACTATTCATGTCACTTTATTAAAGTGACTGATGTGTGTCTATCAATCAATCAATCATCACAATCAATCAATCACATCACTCAAAGTGACTTTTGATTTGACGCTTGATGTGACGAATGATTTGACGTTTGATGTGACTTGCGTCGCCGCACTCGAATTCGAAATACGAATGCGCTCGCAATCACACTCGGGCTCGGGTTCGCTAATTCCAATTAGCGAGTTTTCCGTCGCGTCGTAATTAAACGATTACGCCTAGCGAATTCACTATTCACGTCGCTAACGAATTAATTCTAAATTAATTCGTTTGCCCGAATTAAAATCTAATTTTAATTCCGCGTCGAAATCTAATTTCATTTAATATATCGAATATATTAATTTACCGATTAATTCCAAATTAATCATTATCTCTCTCAAGACGATATTTTATCCTAGATAAAATATCTCCGTAATTAATCCTAGATTAATTTTCTCTCTCTTCTATATAATCCCAGATTATTTAAGAGTGCGAGTTATGTGTCATCGGTGGATTATCGGGAAGCGACCCATGAGATCCCCGGATAAGTTGGCAGTAAATGCGGTCGTCGGAGTATTTGAATCACGTATGTACCATGTACTACGTTCTACCGATTTACGAGACAAGGTCGACTCCTAGCAAAGCACCAAGTCTACTCAATTCTCCGGACATATCCATATAGAATATACAAGATCTATATCAAGCGTAGTATACCAATGTATTGTGCATATCGGCCCAGTATCGGATAGTCACGTGCTAGGGCTGGGGCTGGATAAGTGTCTGCCCGTCCGAAACACATATCGGATGTCTGGTAACATAGTCTCTATAATCGGATATTTATGACCTGGTCACAATATCCTGATTGGATGGCGCATCACTCAAGAGCACTAGTACCGGTATCCTGCGTGACATCATCTCCACTATGACTGAAGTGTACTTCCGTCTCGACATCACACCCAATACACTACGACTCTCTGATAAACCCAGAAGTGGTGTACGCAGAACCGGTTAAAGCCCTTGTACCACCAAGACCAAAGTCTATCGATTATCGTAAGTATTAGCGATGTAAGTCTCAGGTTAAGACTATACACACCTACCTTGATTTCGGCCTCCCATAGACACATAGTCATAATACCAATGGGATTCCGAGGGGTCCTATCCAGAGTGAAGCTGTTTCCCGTACTATCAGTGAAACATGACCTCCTATCGCACTTGCATAAGTATCTGATACTTACATATATGAGAACTATGCCGTTGTGCCCTCACAACGCACACAAGTGCAATACTAGCCTATTCTGCATTATCGATGTCCAGTCTCGATAATACTCCGGCTAGGGATATTTAATGATTAATTTTTCGGGGACTGATACTGTCTCATATCATTCTCAATCCAGGAACTAATCATAGGGACCCTCTTCTTCATTATATCTATGGTGATCTAATCACAAAGATGAGAGAGCAATTTCCTTGTCACATAGTTAATTTGCTACAACAACACAATGATCTGTGCAAATAGTGACTCTATGGGTTCTTTCACTCCAACACTTACAAATTTACGATCTCTAAATAACACTAGGAACTCGCTTCCGAAGTATACCACGGCCATGGATTTACTAGATCGCAAATATGTACATGATACTTTTGTCATGTACACAGGACTGGCGGATTCTATCTGATACTCACAGGATATCATGAGCATGGGTCCACTCCTAACGAGTAGGCGGAGGTCTGATCTAAATAGATCGATGACGTGACTGTCATCAAAGTGTGAAGGATGTCTTATACATCTACAGTGATATCTCAAGTCGAATGACCATTATGCTACTCGACTCGAGAAGATTCCTATTGACATTGGTATACCATCTATTAGGAAATAACATATTGATTTTTTCCAATAAACACAATCGTTTCCCTTAGTCAGCATCATTCATATTTTGTAGAACCTAAGTTATACATCAATATGACTCAGATGCGACATCAATATTGTGCTACAGCTACTGAGTTGTCCAAGTATTCAGGGATCAAATCCAAATACTATGCAGACAACCGCATGTTGGACAATTATGACCCGCATAGCGTCACTATTTGTACAGATCACGGTGTTTTTGTACCAAATTAACTATGTAATAGGAGATTGCACGCTTATCATTTGTGATTAGATCACCTAGAATATATAAATGATAGGAGGTCCCTATGATTTGTTCCCTGGATTGAGAATGATATGAGACAATATCAATCCATGAAGGATAAATCATTAAAATATCCCTAGTCAGAGTATTATCGAGATTGGACATCGATGAATACGTAAAAGACTAGTATTACACTTGTGCGCGTTGTGAGGGCACAACGGCATAGTTCTCACATATATTGGGGTATAGGTACTCATGCAAGTGTAATAGGAGGTTGTATTTTACCGATGGTACGGGAACACAGCTTCGCTCTGGATAGAACCCCTCGGATTCCATTGGTAGTATGACTATGTATGGGTTTCTAGGGGCTAAATCCGGTAACGCAGCGGAAACGGTGGAAAATCAAATTTTCCGATTTCAAAAATTTTTCTCGGATTAATTAATAAACATATTTATTTAATT
>SKCR01007470.1:0-46042 GCA_019454045.1 Zanthoxylum bungeanum | reverse complement strand
AGGATGTGGTTACACACCCAGCACCTGATTTGAGACCACTATAAGTATTTGGATGGTCACGTTTGGCTAAAGACATTAAACTTAGCGCTAGCGGGGAGACAACTCACACATTTATTTTTTTATTTTATTTTCTTTACTTTCGTTTTATTTTATTTTGTATGTTATTTGTGTGATTGCATGTGTGTGTGAATGACGTTTGTGGGTGTCGTTGCTGTAAACCCTCACGAGACTATAACTTGTCCACTAGGGCCGCCTAAGAGTTTAAAGGCTTGTTGCATACGCTAAATATAATTGTGATCCCTACGAAAGTGGCTTAAGTTAATTAGTTTTTAGTTTGTTTATTTTATGTTATTTTTATTTATTTTGCTCAATGACAAGCAAAATGCTAAGTTTGGAGGTGATTATGATTTGATCCCCGACAACGGCGTCAAAAACTTGATCGTAATTTTATAAATCTAGCACACAAAAGCACGTATTACTCAAGTAATATAGTGACTATTAGTCAAATGTCGAACCCACATGAACTTAATATTTCTCTTATTAATACTAAGATTAACTTACTTAACTTAAAATAAACTATTGAGAATGAGAGTTGATTTATCGAAATTTGATTGAAATCAACTAAAATACAAATAACAGACTTTGAAAATCTTATAGATAGAATAACCTTGGATTGCAACTTCACCTAAGCATGCACGCAATGAGTCCATGTATTTTTCATTCAGTTCGCTTGCCGTTACTAATTTTTACCTAGAACATTAAATTATTCTTAATCCTATTTCGATTGTCATGTAAATATATTCAGAATAAAATCAATTAATTATATATTTATGTTAATTAAATTAAACCGAGTTCATTAAGGTCAGGTTCTAATCTTGGCTACGCATGGCCTTTAGTTATATGTCTATCATACGGGAAAATATATTCAACGAATAAGATCATACGTTATTATTCCAACAGCTAACCCAAATTCCCTTCGTCGAGTTCATAAAGATTTACCAAAATTATTCTATTGTAGACCAAATAAATAAAATATGCATTCAAATACAAAGAATAATAAATAATCAATAACAATAGAAGGAATAAAAATATATAAATAATTAATTAAACATATTAGGGATCCATTACAACCATAGATTTAATGAATTGGCTACTCATAATATTCAATAAAAATAAGCTAATCATTATTTCAAGCCAAAAACGTAAAAAAGATAAATTAGAGAGTGAAGAAGAATGAACTATCATTGGCGTTCTTCGTCTTCAAACTCCAACACTGGGGAAAACTCTTGTTCTTAACTTGCTATAGGGGTTCTTCTATGTTCTGGAGGTTCCAAAATGTGTTATGAGAATTCCTTTAGGTTTTTGGGCCGAATTATGTTTATATAGGGAGTTCTAGGGGTGTTTCCTTTTCAAAAATTGGATTCAGGGTAAACTAGAATAATATGGCTCTGAATTTATCGTTTTCATCCTCAGTTGAATCCAATGAGTCTTGATATTATTTTGACCTGCGAAAACGCACCCAAAACACATCAATGCGCTCATAAAATCCGAGATAACACACAAAATACTAAAATAAATAGGGGTAAATATATGAATATTAGTCGCTCATCGATTATTAAAAACATTATTAAAAAATAACACACTATGTGTAGAACATATAAAAAATGGAAAAATAATAGCAAATAAATGTAATGCAAACACCCAATAATTAGGAATTGCAGCAAATGTCAAATTCTGAAGGGAATCTCGTAGTGTTCGATATGAGATTTAAAACGATTTTTTTGTTTTAAATTTTGATTTTCAAGTAGAAAATTTAGAATTTCAAACTATTTGATCCTAGATTCGGAATGATTTTTTATTTCGATTAAAAAATAAATAAAAGATTTGAGATGATTTTAGTCTTGAATTCATAATGAAGGTATGATTAGGATTCGGAAATCCCAACCCTTCACGAGGGATGGATGATTATATGATGACATGTGGACAGAGAAAGAAGCGAGGCCCGTTCAAAGCAATGGCAAGGATTTGATTTGTGTAGTCATTAATCATCAATCAATAGAATAATTCAACGTGCTATTGAAATTGAAAGGCCATTATCATCAATGAACCTGAGCTTCAGGGGTCGTTTTATAGACGTCGTCACGCCGTGCTCTTTAAACAATTAAGTCAAACACGTGCATGGAACATAACCTTATTTTAGAATACTAAACACGCGCATATTTAATGTGATGGCTAACCCAAAAAAATAAATAATATTTATTTTTTGAAATTGTTGGAAATTCCATCGTCAGATTATCTATTTTGGATTTAAGCGGAACACGTAAAATCCTCAATTATCTCAAATTCTTATAAAAAATACACTCCTTAAATTTGAACTCATGATTTCAAAGTGAGATCATGAGCCCTGAATCATACTTGGACTTAAAATTGAAATATATTTAATATCTCATTTAATCTCTCATTTTATAGTTGGGAGGTGACATATTCCTAATCAGTTTGATTTTTTTGTCAAATTCAACCAGAAATAAAAACTGCCTGAGTGAACATAATTAATATAAACTGATTTCAAGCCGAACCGAAATTATACGATTATTTTTAAAATCCAACTAATTAAATTTTAAAAGATAAAATTATATTTACGTTCTATTTTCGGATGAAACAAACATAAAAACGAAATCAGAACATATACAACCGAACCTAATTGGTAGATTATGTTCAGTTCACCTATTTCTTTGCCCATACCTAATTAAAATAACCTTAAAAATATATCATTTAAAGATAAATGTGGTATGTAATAAACAAATTAACTAACTTAGTTATAGAGTTCTCGTGGTAATTAAAAATGAATTTTAAAAGGAGTGAATGTGTAATTCCCAATTAATAAATGGTTTTTTTTACTAATATTTGATAAAAGAATCATGGACCAAGTCTCAAATACAGGTGTATACTCTTATATATTCAAAGTGAGTTTTAAGTTTTAATTTAAGGAATTAAGGGTATGTTTGTTTCATCGTGTTCCGCGGTCAAATAATAAAAATGTTTTCCAAAAATCATTTTAAATCTAAGATAATGTATGCTTTCCGCTTTTCCTTTTGATTTCTTCAAGCTTTCATAAAATCTTCCCTACAATGAATGATTATTGATGCATCACTTTTTTTTTTAGAAATTTTACCGCTAAATTATCCGATTTGTATTTAAACGGAGTAAATAAAACCCTCAATTGTTCGAAATTTTTATAAGAATTGCACTTCATAAACTCGAACTCAAGACCTAACAATCAAATTTTAAGTTTTTTACCACCAAATCACATCCTTTGTGAGCTTATTGATGCATCACGTATGAGAGAATTTGATCATTCATGTTTGATAGAGAAAGTTTTAGGTGTTCGTAACCCCGCATTATTTAATTAGATTAGATTAGATGTCATCAGTATACACACACAAACATTGATCACCAATATTAAAAATAATCATAAATATTATCATATGTTAATACGGTCCCGAATCTTGTACCGAATTTTGCATCCAGTTGCTTTTTTTTTCACAAATTTTGATCGAAATTAAATTTAGATTTTTTAGACTAAAAATTAAGATTCATGATTTTAAAAAAAAAAAAAATTCATCCCAAATTATGATCTAATTTTTTATTTGAAAAGAAACAATATCTCAAAATCTCGATTAAATTTTTCAAATCAAAACAAAAAAAATCATTATGAATTCCAATTGAAATTCAGAATGAGAAGTTGTCTTCACTAGTCAAAAATTTATCTTGAAGCCTAAATATAGGAACAAGTGAAAACATTACAATGCATTTGGACATGTGGCTACTAATTTTATCTCTTTCTAACCAAACATCCATGTGACCTATTAATTAATACAACCTTTGACTTGTGAACACGATTAAAGAAGGCCCACACGTTTTGTGAATTGAACAGAGTTGAGAAACAAGTATTATTGAAATTGAATAGAACCGGGACCCTTTTGTTCTTCCTTGTAATTGGGTTGATTCTCTGTTTCTCATTTTCTGGATTATAACTTCTTAATTTCATGGAAGTTGTAAGAAAATTTCCTGGACCTTTTAGTTTTGAGCTACGTTCAGTAGACTTCTTCTTCTTCTTCTTTTTTTTTAACGACTTCAGGAAAAAATAACATTGATAAATATGATATTTTCACATATAATTTTTTTTTTTGAATAATATAAATATGATATTTTCACATATAAAAAGAGGTGTTAAAAATGATGAAAACAATTTAAAAAAAATGAAAGTGCATATTAGATAGTTATATAGCTAAAATGTTAGCTCATTTTCTTGAATAGTTATTTAATTTTATCAATTCATCCACCATTAGATTGCATAAGATTAATGGCTCCATCCCATGAGTAGCATGAAGTTGCCCTAAATTTTTGGGTTCATGGCCAAGTTCTTAAAATAAGGTCTCAATCTACAAATGAAAATAAAAATTCATATTACAAATTTTAATTTTAATTTTTATTTTTTTAAAAAAATGAATTCTAATTTTTGCTTAAATTTAAAACCTAACTAACTGCTTATATCCACTGTATCAGCCACCTCTCATCCACCCATAAAACTATTTTATGACTAAATACCTCCTTGTTGGATTAATTATTAATTTGCTTTTATCATTAGGATTTGCTTCTGTAAGCTGACATGTATGTCAGTTAGTTATGTTTCTTCAGTTGTTAGTTTGTTAGCTACATTAGTGGGTTTGTTAGTGGACTCCTCATCATGGGTTAGCAGTTTAGTTAAGGCCAAATTGTTAGGAGAATGTTAGCTAGTGGGTAGTGTGCTGTTAGCAGTTTCTTTCTTGTAGTTTAAATTCATTCCTTTGCACAATCAATGAAGTATCACGTTTTGCAGTTGTTTGTCTTTGTTCAATATTTGGTATCAGAGCTTTTATGCAAAACATCTGATCGGGTTTGGGAAACACAGGAGAGTGATTATGGCAGATGCGAACTTTGCGAAAGCATGCATTCCTACTTTCGATGGAGACTATGACCACTGGAGTCTCCTCATGGAGAATCTGTTGAGATCGAAGGAGTACTGGCAAGTGGTGAACACTGGATTCAAAGAACCGGCTGCTGGAGAAAGGTTGAGTGCCGATCAAGTGAAATCTCTGGAGGAGATGAGATTGAAGGATTTCAAGGCATTGAATTATCTATTCACCAGTATAGATAAGACAATCTTGAAGACTATCTCACAGAAGAAAACAGCTAAGAAGTTGTGGGACTCCATGAAGAACAAATTTCAAGGCAGTACACGAGTTAAAAGGGCTCAACTTCAAGCTCTTAGGCGCGAATTTGAAGTTCTGGAGATGAAAAAGGGAGAAGCTGTCAATGATTATTTTGGCAGAGTGATGATCGTCTCCAATGCTATGCGCAATTGTGGTGAGTTAATCACAGATGTGAAGATTGTTGAAAAAATCCTTAGGACTCTCACTGAGAGGTTCAATTACATTGTGTGCTCAATTGAAGAATCCAAAGACATTGACACTCTATCTGTGGATCAATTGCAAAGCTCACTCTTGGTCCACGAACAGAAGTTTACAAGGAAGTCTATCTCTGAAGATCAAATGCTCAATGTTGGATTTGATGGTGGCAGAGGAAGGGGAAGAGGACGCTCACCAGGCAGAGGAAGAGGTAGAGGTCGTTCTTGGAACAAAGAGACAGTTGAATGTTACAACTGTCACAAGCTCGGACACTTCAAGAATGAGTGTCCAGAATGGACGTCTCAGGCTCACTTTGCTGATGGCCAGGCCTCAGGAAAGGATGAGATGCTGCTCATGGCCTACATAGAACCTGTTGAAGGAACTGATGGTGCTTCTGCAGAAAGCTGGAATGGGTTGATGGCTTATCAAAAATCAGAAGAGAAAAATGATAATTGGTGGTTTCTGGATAGTGGATGCAGCAATCACATGAGTAGTGATAAGAAGTGGTTTAGCAGCCTTGATAGTTCATTCTCTTGCAATGTGAAACTGGGGAATGGAATGAAGCTTCAAGTGCAAGGAAAGGGTAATGTCAGAATGAGAACTGATCAAACTTCTTTGATCATTCAAGAAGTTTTCTATGTGCCAGGATTGACCAACAACTTGCTCAGTATTGGTCAAATGCAAGAAAAAGGCTTGTTTTTTCTCATTAAGAATGATCTATGCAAGATCTATAGTGATGAAACAGGGTTTCTCTTCTCCACAACAATGAAGAGTAATCGCATGTTCATCCTGCAGGCTGTACCCAACACTGATGTGAAAAGCAATGGTGTTCAATGCTTGAACACCACTCAGTCTAAGAAGGAAGATGTAGAGCTATGGCACATAAGGTTCGGACACCTTAATCATCAGGGCTTACAAAAGCTTGAAAGATCAAGCATGGTCAAAGGGCTACCTCCTATGAAGACTGATGAAAAAGATATGTGCACTGTATGCCTGGTGGGAAAGCAACATAGGAAGCCATTTCTAAAGAGAAGCTTGTGGCAAGCCTCAGTCAATTTACAGCTTGTCCATGGAGATTTGTGTGGGCCCATATCTCCTCCCTCCCACAGTGGCAAAAGGTATGTGTTCACCTTAATTGATGATCATAGTAGAAAGCTTTGCGTCTACTTTCTTAGTGCCAAATCAGAGGCTTTTGGAATGTTTAAAACTTTTAGAAGCAGAGTTGAGAAGGAGTCAGGCACTCCACTTGTGAGCTTTCGAACAGATAGGGGAGGAGAGTTTCTTTCCACTGAGTTTAATAAATGGTGTGATGAGGAGGGCATAAGGAGACAGTTGACAGCAGCCCTAACTCCTCAACAAAATGGAGTGGCAGAAAGAAAGAATAGAACCATCCTAAACATGGTTAGGTGCATGCTTTCAGACACAAAGGTTCCTAGAAATTTCTGGTGTGAAGCAGTTGCTTGGGCTACACATGTGTTAAATCGAAGTCCTACTGCCATTAACAAAGAGAAGACTCCACAAGAGCTGTGGAGTGGCTCATCTCATTCTGTAGACCATCTAAGTGTCTTTGGATGCTTGAGTTTTGTGCATGTTCCTGAGCAACAGAGGAAGAAACTTGATGATAGGAGTGTGAAGTGCATCTTCCTAGGAGTTGCAGCATAATCTAAGGCCTACCGTGTATACAATCCAGTTACTAAGAAGATCATTGTTAGCAGAGATGTGACATTTGATGAGTCAAAAGGCTGGGATTGGGAATCTGAGAACACAACTCAGGAGAACATGCTACTCTCTTGGGATGGCTTTGAGGATGAGATAGAAGATTCAGAGGCAGAAATTGATGACAGAATTGCAAGAGAAAGCTCAGAAAATCGGGATGTTAATCAACAAGAAAGTTCACCAAAGACAGAAGCTGAATCTTCTGCAGAAACTGTGGTGCCAAGTGATGACTTGGGCCCAAGGATAAGAACAAGACCTGGGTGGCATGATGACTATGAAGTGGGCAATGTCATGCTCACAACTGGTGATTGCTATGCTTTACAAGTGGATAGCATTGATCCTACATCATTTGAGGAAGCTGTGAAGTCTGAGAAATGGAGAGAAGCCATGAAGTCTGAGATGCAGGCTATTCAAAGAAATGGCACATGGGAGCTCACTTCTCTGCCTGATGGAGCAACTCCAATTGGAGTAAAATGGGTATACAAAACAAAGCTAAATGAGCATGGAGAGGTTGATAAATACAAAGCCAGATTAGTAGCTAAGGGGTATGCTCAACAATATGGCATAGACTACAATGAAGTATTTGCACCAGTGGCAAGGTGGGATACCATTAGATCTATGCTAGCTTTGGCTGCACATCATGGATGGAAAGTGTATCAACTTGATGTGAAGAGTGCATTTCTTCAAGGTGAGCTTACAGAAGAGGTCTTTGTAATGCAGCCGCCAGGGTTTGTAAGCTCAGGGGAAGAAAATAAGGTTTACAGATTGAAGAAAGCCTTGTATGGCTTGAAACAAGCTCCAAGGGCATGGTATTCCAAGATTGAGAAATACTTTATGGAAGCAGGATTCCAGAAATGTCCATATGAACATACTTTGTTCATATTAAGAAAGAAGTCAGGAGTGCTGCTTGTAAGCCTGTATGTGGATGATCTTATGTATGTGAGCATCAGTGAAGAATTAGTGACTGAGTTCAAAGACAGTATGAAGTCTATGTTCGAAATGACAGATCTTGGGAGAATGAGATACTTCTTGGGAGTGGAGGTATCTCAAGTTGCAGCTGGTATATTCATTTGTCAAAAAAAATATACCAAAGATCTGTTATTCAGGTTTGGTCTCATGGACTGCAATCCAGTCAAAAATCCTATAGTTCCAGGAGACAAGCTCACAGTTGAAGGTGATGGAATCCTAGTTGATGGAACTCAGTACAAGCAATTGATTGGATGCATGCTATATCTAACTGCCACAAGACCTGATGTCATGTATGTCGTCAGTTTGCTCAGTAGATACATGGCTAAGCCAACTAGACTTCATATGCAAGCTGCAAAAAGAGTTTTAAGGTATCTCAAGGGAACTGTGGAATTTGGAATTCTTTATAGAAAAGAGGTGAAGTGCCAAAGCTTGATTCCATATACGGACAGTGATTACGCAGGGGACTTAGATGACAGAAGAAGCACTGGAGGGTACGTCTTCTTCCTTGCTGGTGGTGCCATTGCTTGGTCCTCTAAGAAACAGCCAGTAGTCACCTTATCAACCAGTGAAGCAGAGTTCATAGATGTTGCGTCCTGTGCAGCTCAATGCATCTGGCTAAGGAGAATTCTTGAAGAAATTGGCTGGGATGAGAGTATTGAAGGAGCAACCATGGTTCTGTGTGACAACATCTCTACCATAAAGCTGTCAAGGAATCTTGTGTTACATGGGAGGATCAAACACATTGACGTAAGATTTCATTTCCTGAGGGATCTTGTCAATGAAGGAGTTATTGAAATGGAACACTGTGGTACTAGCTCTCAAATAGCAGACATCATGACCAAGGCTGTGAAGTTGGAGACTTTTGAGAACCTGAGAGCAAAGCTTGGTGTAGGCAATTGGTCTGACATGTCTGACACAACAAGTGGCTAGGAAGACGAACTTGTTGAAGTTTGTAAACTCAATTTGATCTAGTTGAGTTTAGGGGAAGAAATGTTGGATTAATTATTAATTTGCTTTTATCATTAGGATTTGCTTCTTTAAGCTGACATGTATGTCAGTTAGTTATGTTTCTTCAGTTGTTAGTTTGTTAGCTACATTAGTGGGTTTGTTAGTGGACTCCTCATCATGGGTTAGCAGTTTAGTTAAGGCCAAATTGTTAGGAGAATGTTAGCTAGTGGGTAGTGTGCTGTTAGCAGTTTCTTTCTTGTAGTTTAAATTCATTCCTTTGCACAATCAATGAAATATCACATTTTGCAGTTGTTTGTCTTTGTTCAATACTCCTTCCCTCATTGTTGTCTTATCAATATGATAATAACCAATTTGTTCTTATACAAAGACTTAATGTACTCCACATCAGTGATCAATCAAAAGCCAATTAAAGAGCTAATTAGGGTTATGTTAACAAGTGCTATAAGGGCACTCGTTAAGAATATATTTAAGGAAAGTTTTGACATCATTTTTAAGAGAAATAAAAAAAAAACTGTCAAATCATTAATGATTTTTCTCATTTTTCCTATCAAAATTTTCCTTAAATGGATTCTTAACGAGTATTCTTAAGCACTCGTTAGCATTTTCCTCAAACTTATCATTATGTTATTAGGAATATTAATAGACATGATTATTTTTTATAAAATAAAATTAAGAAATTAAGAAACCGTGTTTAGGCTATCAACTTCGGGCTTCGTCTTACTTTGTCATTATTAATGATAACATTTATTGGAAAAAACAAAAAAAAGTCGGTCCCAATGCGTGGCCAACAAATCGTTTTAAATCCAAAAAAGAATTAAAAAGATTCCACCAACTTTATTTTGTATGGACAGAAAATAGATGATGATCTTGCATTTCTATTTGATAGTATTCAAAAACATATAAAAATTAAATTATCAAAGTTAAAATAATTTAAATTCTCTAGATATTAAAATTTAAAATCATTAATTCAGTAACACTCTCAAATCAACCTAAATATAATTATGTAAATAACAATGGCCATGTAACAAGTTATACCAAGTAAAAAATATAGAACAATCAGCACATAACGGACTATGTTATATAACCATTCATCAACAGTTATTATTTCCTATATCGGGTAAAAGTATAAATTTATTTCGGAAAAAATAAGAATAATCGCATCAAGAATAATATTGTTTCCATAATGTATAGAATCAGAAATAGATTCACGAATACCATCAATATCGATTGGAGAGAGATCAATGAAAGCGATAATGCAATTTTAAAAAATCAATATATATATATTGTTCTATACGCTCGATCATATAAGCGTGATCACTCACCCAAATGGATTATAATCTCACGATGAGATGTTAGGAACAGTGAATAGTGTGTCTCATTATTTGAAATTCAAAAGGAAAAAAATTTGAAAAGAATTTCAAACCTTATATTAGAGATAATCCTATGTTAGATCTGTTATTATTTTAAAAATATCAGTAGTCGAAGGCATTTAAATTTATATGTCCATACACTATTGGTTGGATAAATATAAAATTCAATCTAATTAATAAAATGGGCTCTTATATATAGTCCATCTTCCACCCCAAGAGTGTAGTGAGATTGATTTTTAAATATCTTAATAAAATTTAGGGTTATTTACGTTTCACTACTAAAGTTATTATCAAATAACAATTGGGTACTATGAATATTAACATATTACATTTTACTACAAAACTTATAAAAATTTAACATTTTACTACTTTTCCATCCAAACCGTTAGTTGACCGTTAGTTGACCATGACATCATATTGACATCCTAAGGATAAAAGAGTCTTAACACACACATTATTATAAATTATAAATATTATAATCAACGGTGGTAATCGTACGGCTGAATATTGGAAATAATGATTTTTGAGTATATCTCTTTTATTGTTATACTTTAAAGTATTTTGGTTATTATGAGAATTTTAATTATTAAATTATTTGGTAAATTAAATTCTTTATTTTATTGGGTTATATGGATAATTTAGAGATTGAAGTATTTTTATAAATGTGATTGTTGATTGTATTTCTTTTATTGTTATATATAAGATTTAGATATGTTTTTTAAAGGGTATAATTATAATTTTCACTTTTATTTTATTTGGAGGATAAAACAGTATTTTTAAAGGTCAACTGACGGTCAACTAAGGGTTTGTATGGAAAAGTAGTAAAATGTTAAATTTTTATAAGTTTAGTAGTAAAATGTAATATGTTAATATTTATAGTACCCAATTGTTATTTAATCGTAACTTTAGTAGTAAAACGTAAATAACCCTAAAATTTATCATCTAAGTTCGAGTCTTGGGGAGATAAATGATTAAACAAATATTTGGGCTCATCTACCTTTTACTTTTTTCCTCAAAAAGACTATACACACAAGGGAGATTGAGAAATATGTCTTTATGGGGCTTCAGATAACTTAGCAAGATTTATCTAAGATTAAATCAAAGTTTTTGCACTCCTTCACCCTTTAAACTAGGACCTCTTGCTTACCATGAGTTATCTTTACCACTGCATGACAATTATATTTTGGTAATATAATGCAATTAATATGCTCTAAATCATTCTCCATAATAACCATAAACTTATATTGTTAATAGTTTTTTTTTTTCCAAAATTAATAAATATTAATTTTAACTATAATATTTTGTAAATATTTTTTTAATTATGAAATTTACAATATTTTTTTAAGTAATGTAATTAAACTTTCATTTTAATTTCATAGCCTGCATTTGGATTTTGGATGATTTAGTTGATTATTTTGATGATATTATAAAATGACATTTGATGTAGTTGTTGGAGAATTATGTGTCACTAAACGAAATCAACATATATCAAACAAATCAAAATCAGAACATAAACATGAGATCAAATCTACACTAACATGTCAATATTAAACATAAACCCTAAAACTTTGAGAAAACCTGGAAAACGAAGAAGACACTAAAAAATTTTAAGTCCAAGTCGAGTTGCCACTGTCCTTAAGAACTTATTAGCCTCGTCTCGGTGCTCTACGGATTTTGCGACTAACGTCCTCCGAGGATAATTGGATACCTCTTATTCAAGGGGCACACCTTAATAAGATATTGAACTAGGACAATGGTGGAATCTCTCTCTTAACTCAAAAAACGAAATTGATGTGACTCAAGACTTCTTAAAGTTCTGGATCCATTGAATGAACATGCAGGCCCCTTTAAATAGACATGGAAGTGTGCCTTTTGAGGGCACCATTTGGCTTGGGGTGTAACCCTCCTAAGGGTTATACCCCTTCCTTAAACCCTTTGGAGCCTAAAGGCATGTTTTTTTCAATTCTAGAGGTCATGTCCCTACATGTTAATGTCTTTCCCAAAGGCCACTATTCAAGGGACATGATCATCCTTACATAAATAATATATATATATATATATATATATATATATATATATATATATATATACATATTTAGAGAATTTACTACAATCCCTCACAATTCTCTAAATATTCATGCAGACACTTGAGAGAGTTTTTGTGAACTAAAACTGCATCGAAAAAGGTAACTTTCGCCTTGAACCTTTCATAGTAAATGACAATCGGATTTACTTGGCAAACCAGTGACCCATAGTCTTGAACTGTTCTGTCGTTCGTATAAACCAACACAATTGCCAACACACAGCTTTACTTCGACCATTTCCCGTTCTACGGTTGTGTTCATTTCGGCCATGAACATTGGTCATGGATTTATCAAGCACTTTAGGGAAGTCAACCTGTAAAATCTCATGGAAGCGGCCTCACTTCTTACTTGAAATAAGTGATCTACTATAAAGAGGTAATCTGCTTTTACCCTAATTAGGACTCATCTCCTAATATAGTGATCATTAAAAGCCTTAGATTAGCCTAGCCTTCACAGACAACACTCTGCGTCATTATCGGAATGAGAAATAATACAAAACTCTACAATGCTTGTTTTGAATTGCACAAAGTTTCAGTCGTCCCTTTTGAACCTATATTGGGATCTCCAGTCAGCTAGGTTGGGTTTCCACAATGACAATTCTTAATTTATAGGCTTCAAGCCCATTCCCCTCGATGACTTCACAACTTGTTCTTTAGGTAAACCTTTAGTAAGTGGATCTGTTAGGTTTTCCTTTGATTTCACATAATCGATCGATATTATGCCACTTGAGAGCAATTGTCGTATGGTATTATGTCTGCGACGTATGTGTCGAGACTTACCATTATACATTATATTTTAGGCTCTCCCAATAGACGATTGACTATCACAATATATGATTATCCCTGGCACCAGTTTGGGCCAATTTGGAATATCCTCCATGAAATTTCGAAGCCATTCCGCTTCTTCCGCTGTTTTGTCTAATGCTATGAACTCTGATTCCATAGTAGACCGGGCAATACATGTTTGCTTCGAGGATTTCCATGACACGGCTGCACCACCAAGTGTGAAAATAAATCCACTCAACGATTTGGAATCTACTGTATCAGATATCCAGTTAGGATCGCTATATCCCTCTAGAACAGCAAGATATCTCATCTAATGCAGACCATCTGTTGAAGTTTCTCTCAAATACCTCAAAACTCTTACTATGGCTTTCCAGTGGTTATGTCCTAGATTGCTCGTATATCTGCTGAGCCTATTTACAGCTTGAGCAATATCAGGTCGTGTGCAATTGGTGAGATACATCAGGATTTCGATGTTTCTCGAATACTCTAATTGCGATACGCTCGACCCAATATTCTTTGATAAATGAAGAGTTAGGTCTACATGAGTTCTACCTACATTGAGATCTCATTTGTTATATTTCTCAAGTATCTTCTCAACATAGTGAGTCTGAGATAATATATACCTTTCTGATGTTCTAGAAATCTTAATTCCTAAGATCACATCAGCTACTCCTAAATATTTCATATCAAATTTGCTGGTCAACACTTTCTTGGTAGACTAATTCATCTCATGATTACTACCAATTATCAACATGTCGTCCATGTAGAGACACACAATGACATATCCTTTTTGAGTTGATTTGGTGTACACACACTTATCACACTCATTGATTTTGAATTCATTTGACAACATCTCTTTGTCAAATTTTTCATGCCATTGTTTGGGTGCTTGTTTTAATCCGTATAAGGATTTTACAAGTTTGCACAACTTCTGTTATTGTCCAGGAACATTGAAACCTTCTGGTTGTTCCATGTAAATCTCTTTATCCAATTCACCATTTAAGAATGTCGTCTTTACATCAATTAGCCTTGGGCATTATCGGATTCGGATCAGATCGGTCCGAATCCGAATCTGATCTGATCCGATAAACTCACTGAAATTTGATTCGATCGGATTCGATCCATCAAACTCGATCCAATTCGATCCAATCCGATAATAATCGGATCCGATCGAACCAATCCGATTTGAAATCATTCGGATCGGATTAGTTTAATTCGATAAGTGGTCCGAATTCGGAATAATATCCGAAATTTGATAATGATCCGAAGAAGACCTAATTAACTTAGGTATAATATGCAAAACGACGTCGTTTAAGATACTCTAAAACGACGTCGTTTTGCATATTAAATAAAAGAAACAAAAATCGATCGGATCGGAAATCCGTCAAACCGCTACCACTACATTTGATCGGATCAAATAATCAGATCAGATCCGATTCGGTCCGATGCCCACCCCTAACATCAATTTGATGTATTTCAAAATCAAATATAGCTGTTATGGCTATGAGCATTATTATTGACGTGATACGAGTCGCTGGTGAATATGTGTCAAAGTAATCAAGACATTCTTTTTGTCTATAACCTTTTATGACAAGTCTTGTCTTGTACTTATCTATTGATCCATCCGGTTTCATCTTCCGTTTGAATATCCATTTGTAGCCTAGTGGCTTACAACCTGGAGGAAGATCAACCAACTTCATCCGGTTTTGGAGGATGAAATCAATCTCACTATTGATAGCCTCTTTCCACAAAGGTGCATCCGATGAAGACATTGTTTCTTTATAGCTTTGAGGCTCATTTTCTAACAAGTATGTCAGAAAATCGGGACCAAACGACTTAGACGTTCTAGCTCTTTTGCTACATCTAGGTTCAATTGTCTCAATATTTTCACGTTGATCTGACTCTTGGTCAACATGATCACTGTCTTTGACAGTATCAATAGTCCTTTTGAGAGACTCTATTATTTGTCTTTCCTTACAAGGAAATGCCTCTTCAAAAAATGTCGCATTCCTTGACTCAATTATCATATTCGGATTGATGTCAGGAATTTCAGACTTGTGTACAAGAATCGATACGCACTATTGTTGCGAGCATATCCAATGAATATACAATCAACAGTTTTGGGTCATACTCTAACCTTCTTAGGTTTATGAACCATTAATTTGGCAAGACACTCCCACACTTTTAGATCTTTGTAGGAATGTACGTGACCTTGTCCAATCTTCTGTGAGATAGCTTATTCAAAACATAGTTCGCGAAAAGCAAGGCTTTCCCCCACAAGTTCTGGGGTAAACCGGAACTTGCCAACATGGCGTTCATCATTTCCTTCAAAGTTTGGTTTTTGCACTCAGTAATCCCATTCTATTGAGGCGAATAAGGAGCAGTAGTTTCGTGAATAATTCCATGATTGGAACAAAATTCACCAAATGGTGACACATATTCACCACCTCTATCACTCCTGATTCTTTTGATTTTCTTGCCAAGTTGAATTTCAATTTCGTTCTTATAGTTTATAAAGCTCTCAATAGCTTCATCTTTGCTCCTCAGCAAATACACATAACAGAATCTTATGCTATCATCGATAAAAGTGAAAAAGTACTTTTTACCGCCTCTTGTTTGCACAATGTTCATATCACACACATCAGTGTGTACAAGTTCCAAGGGTTCAGAACTTCGTTCTATATAATGAAATGATGCTCTATGCATTTTTGCTTCAACACATGCCTCACATTTATGTTGGTTATCAATTGCAAATTTAGGTATAAGGTCCATGTTAATTAATTTACGTATCGTATCATAATTAACATGTCCTAACCTCTCATGCCATACATTTTGTGACTCAATAATATAAGCGCAAGTCGTAGCATTATTATTAGCACTGTGTAGATTGACAGTCATTACATTGAATTTGAAAAGGCCCTCATTGAGGTATCATTTTCCTACATAAACATCATTCTTGGTCAATACAAACTTTTCAGAAACAAATACAAGCTTAAAACCATTCTTGCTAAGGAGAGAGCCAGAGACCAAGTTCTTCTGAATATCAGGAACATGCAGAACATTCTTCAATGTAAGCTCATTTTCGGATGTCATCTTCAGAACCATTGTGCATTGTCCAACCACTCTAGAGGTAGACGAGTTTCCCATTGTCAGATGATCGCCACCATCGACCTTTTGATACGAGGAAAATATCTTCATATCAGTACAGGTATGACGAGTAGCCTCAATGTCTACCCACAATTCTCTCAGATTCCCAACCAAGTTGGCTTCTGTTACAACTGTTGAGAGGTTCATATTTGAGATCTCATCAATTAGCTGCTCATCTTCAGTGACATGGGCCTCATTTTTCTTTTTCTTGCCTTTGTCCTGAGACTTCTAATTTCTGCAGTCTTTTGCCATATGACCGCTTTTTCCACAGTTGTAGCACTTCCCATTGAACTTCTTATTAGCTTGGGAAGAATCAGCTCCACTGTTCTTTCTCTTTTGCTACCGTTTCCACCCTCAACAATGTTGGCCTTAGACTTCATAGTCTTGTAGCTGGCCTTCTCGGACTTCCCATTGTCCTCTTTGATTCTCAATCGAATCCCAAGGTCTTCAAGTCTCATCTGTTTCTTTTTTGTTTCAGATAGCTCATGAAGTCCTTCCATGATGGAGGTAACTTTTCAATGATTGTGGCAACTTGAAATGTCTCATAGAGTTTCATTCATTCATCCAATATTTCATGAATGATCAATTGTAGTTCACCCAACTGAGACATAACTGTTCTTGAATATTCCATTTTGTAGTCCAGGAATCTACCCACGATAAATTTCTTTTGCCTGGCATCCTCGATTTTATATTTATTCTCGAGAGATTCCCAGAGAATCTTCACAGAAATCATGCATTGGTACATATTGTACATGTTATTGTCAAGTCCTCCCAAGAGGTAGTTCTTGCAAAGAAATTTGCCTGACAACCAAGTCTCTTCTCGTAGTTGCTTGGCTGTTTCCGTTTCTCCCTCCACATGACCCGAATGATTTTTGAGGTACTTAGCCAACTGCAGAGTTGTCAGGTAGAATAATATTTTGCTCTGCCATTGTTTAAATTTTTTTCCACCAAACTTTTCCAGGTTTTCTCCATTAGCGACCAGTATTGTGATGTTTCCGCTAGCCATGTGTAACTGGAAAAACCAACATCGATCAATAAGTCTACAAAAGAAAAATTGTAAAACGATCAACAAATGATCTTGTTCAAGTGATATACCAAGTATCCACTCATTGTTATATTAGACATTAGTACCAATTAACACAAGTCCTTGAATTTACGACTAAGGTTTCTTATGATAAGTGAATAAGAGAATATTCCCAGAGGACGAGGGGGGTCCGGAGTAACCACTTAAATCTCTGACCACTTAGGCTCTTATCGCCTTTTTGACAGAAAATCATTTAAACATTTCCTTAATAGAATCTCTTAGGCATTCAAACTTAGTAGTACACTTTTAATTTCATAATACAATTTGTATATATATGTGTATATGTGTATAAATCAACCAAGATTGGATTAAATTACTTATGTAAGATTACACTTTTAATTCTCAACCAAGTATGCAACATACAATTAAATTTCAACTTTATCATTATGTGTATGCTTGTGATAATTGAACACCCTAATATTAACTTAAATCTATACTACCAAGTTTATTGTAATACAATATATGATTTTACTAAGTTGATATTATGACAATATAAATTAATCTAAGTCGTGTTTAATCTAAAAGTGATTCCAGGACTAGTTTCGTTAGTGACACGTTCATTTATACGTTCGAACGAACCTATCCAGTGAGTTCACGTTCGTGTATCATTCGAAAACACGTTTGAACAAAGTGTTTCAGAGAGTTCACATTCGTATAGCATTCGAGAACACGTTCGAACGAAATATTCCAGAGAGTTTACGTTATTGTAGCGTTCGAAAACGTGTTCGAACGAAATGTTCCAGAGGGTCTGCGTTTGTGATGCATTTGAAGATGCGTTTGAACGTTCTTAGGCATATGACTTGCGTTCGGATTGCATTTGAATACGTGTTCGAACGTTCTTACGAAAATTCAAAATTTTTCCTACGCGTTTGTCGGGCGTTCGCACGCCCATGCATATTTTTCATGCACATAAACTATTTTCCATAAAGATTTCTTATTAACACATGAGAATTTTCTACTAACAACGCTAAATTAATAAATACTTAAGATTGTTGGAGAATTATGTGTCACTAAACGAAATCAATATGTATCAAACAAATCAAAACTAGAACATAAACATGAGATCAAATCTACACTAACATGCCAATATTAAACATAAACCCTAAAACTTAGAGAAAACCTAGAAAATGAAGAAGACACTGAAAAACTTTAAGTCCAAGTCGAGTTGCCTCCGTCCTTAAGAACTTATTAGCCCTGTCTCGGTGTTCTACGGATTTTGTGGCTAACGTCATCCCAAGATAACTTGGATTCCTCTTATTCAAGGGGCACACCTTAACAAGATCTTGAGCAACGGCTCCCTGCCCCAACGTCCAAAAAAATATATAATAATTTTGGGGATTTCCCAAATTACCCCTAATAACAGTAATAAAATGGCATTTTAGGGGCATTTTAGGTATTATAAAAATATTCTTAAAATGTATAAATAAGGGTCATTTTTCATTATTTCAACACACCAATTTCTCAATTCTTATTTCTCTCAATTCCTATAATTCTTTCGTTCTCAATTCTCTAATTCTTTAAAATTTCTTAAATAACAAATGGCAAGTTCATCTGAGAACACAATGCCAAATGTGCCAACTCAAGAGAGCGCGGCCCTAATATCGGTTCACGGAGAAGAGAAGTTAAGTCTCGTTCCTCGGATGTTTTCAAAATTCATTTTCATTTTGACGATACTGATGAAGGTTCAAGAGCATTACGCAACTATTTTTACAAATTTCTAGTGGATACGGCAATATGACCAAGTACCTGAAAAGACATCATCTGGTTGTACTTGGACTTGATACGACGCAAACTCAAATGGCCAGGACGTATCATCTAGTAAAGGTATGAGTGCTTTAGATTTATTTAAATATTCTAATGCTAAAAATAGAGAAGAAATTGCTAAATTAACTTGTATGACACTTTTTTCTTTAAGTTTTGGTGAAAAAATTACTTTTACAAATTACGTTCAAAATGCTTTAAATCCTGCTGCATGTAGAATGACTAGAAATATAACAAAACGTCAAATTTTTAAATTATATAAAGATGTTAAAATTATTTTAAATGAAACATTTAGAGATATTAAAGGGTGTCTATCTATTTGTTCTGATATTTGGAGTGACCATTGGCGAACAGATTCATACATGGGGTGTGAGTTGTCATTGGATTGATGCATCATGGAACATGCAAAAATGACTTATTGCATTTAGAGTTTTTGATGAACAACATACTGCACAAAATATTTATAGAATTATGAAAGTAATTTTTGATGAATATGGTTTATTAGGTAAAATTTTAACATTTGGAATTGATAATGCATCTGCAAATACTATATCAATCAGTGATTTAATATAAATATGAAAACCAAATTTAGGGGTCGTTTTTTTCATGTTCGTTGCACATATCATGTCCTTAATTTATGTGTTCAAGATGGTTTGGAAAAATTATCATCTTTCATTGATCCTATTAAAAAATCACTTAATTGTATTTGGTCATATTCTCAAGTTATGAGAGAATGGGCCAAGTTTTATAAATTTAATGGTATTAAATTTATAAAATTTTCACGAGATGTTCCAACACGTTGGAATTCGACTTATTTTCTTTTATGTCAAGCTTTGCAATACAAAGATGCATTATGTAGTTTTTTTTACAAAATGTTCAACATATCACACTTTTTCCTAGTAATGGGAAATTTGTGAAATTTTTTTAGAGATTTTTAAAGTGTTTAATGATGCTACATAAATTTTTAGCGGAGTTTATTATCCTACATCACATTTATTTATTCTTGAAAGTTTGAATATTGTTGGTACTCTCGATGAGCATGTTGATAGTCGTAATCATAATGATATTGTTTTGTTTGAAGCTATTAATGTTATGAAACAAAAATGGTTGCATTATTTTAAAGATATTCCTTTACTTTATCTTATTGCTGCTGTTTTTGATCCTAGATTTATTAGAAATTTTGAATAGTGCTTTACCCGCTTCCTATGGATATTTTGGATATTAGATGAAATTGATATTTCAAGAATATTAGCTAAAATAAAAATTGATTTAATACAGTTATATAATGATTATATTAGAAGATATAACTTGCAATCAGTAGGACAATCTAGTAGTAGCGAAACTACCGTAATGCAATCAAGACTTAGCGTAGGTGATCGTTGGTTATTACAACGAAATAAAAAATAAAGGGATAACACGACTAATAACCCGAAATTAGATAAGTATTTATCTATAAATTTGAGTTTTCAACTGAAAGTTTAGTTAGTAAAAAATTTTCAAATCCTTGAATGGTGGTGGGAACCTGTTGGGTGTGCAAACAAAGTCCCAAAGTCCCACATTGGTTAGAAATTGGGAAGATCATGGGCATATAAGGATGGACATGTATCTTCATTGGTATGAGGCCTTTTGGGTATAACCAAGAGCAAATCCATGAGGGCTTAGGCCCAAAGTGGACAATATCATACCAATGTGGAGATAAGTGGTGTCCTAGGTTCCTACAGTGGTATCAGAGCCATGCCCCGAGTTAGCCATGTGGATGAATCCTCGAAATGTAGAACAAAAAAGGTGGTGAGCCCCGATCGTGATCCGTGAGTGCTCGGTTAGACAGGCGGGTGCGCTCTGGTATTCATGGAGTGGACGGATGAATGATTGTTTGAGAGGAGGCTCGGTGGTCCTTTGTTCGAGGGGAGGATTGTTGGGTGTGCAAACAAAGTCTCAAAGTCCCACATTGTTAGAAATTGGGAAGATCATGGGCATATAAGGATGGACATGTATCTCATTGGTATGAGGCCTTTTGGGTATAACCCAAGAGCAAATCCATGAGGGCTTAGGCCCAAAGTGGACAATATCATACCAATGTGGAGATAAGTGGTGTCCTAGGTTCCTTACACAGAACCGACATTCAAAATGTTATCATTGTTGTATTATCAATTATTGCTAAAGAGATATTTGCAGAACCTATTTCCACCGTTGCGGTTGAGCAAGCCTTTAGCATGAGAGTCAATATATTGGAAGTCAGACGGTCTTCATTACATCCAAGCACTCTAGAAGAAACATCATGTGTGGATGATTGGACCGAGCTGATATGAGGCAAGAAGAAAATACCTCTGATGAATTTAAAGACTTGTTCGATAATGCATCTGCAAGTGCAAGCGGAACTGGAGCTGAAGGATCAACAGACACTGATGATGATTCATAATTAAATATTAAATAATTGTAAAATATAATTGGGGGAAAAATCTTTAAAATGTAATGGAACTACGTGAGCGAATTTTCCTCTCACTCCTAGAGGATACGTATGCAACTTAAGTTTCTAAAAGTTTAAGTTTAAGCTCTTTAATTTAAATTTTTTATTAGATAAGAATTTTATTTGTAATTTAATGTAATTATGTAAAGTAAGTTTATTATATAAATTCAAATTCATAATTTTAAATTATATTATTTTATCAATCTCAATTTTTTATTTTCTATAAAGCAAAAAAAAAAAAAAAAAAACCGAATGGAACCGGAACCGAACGGTTCGATTCCGGTTCCGGTTCCACATTTAGTGTGGAACCGGAATCGAACCGGATTTAACCAGTTCAGTTCTGATTCCACACTCGTGGAATCGGGAACCATTCGGTTCGATTTTGATTCGGCACCGAACCGAACAGCCGACCAGGTCTACCTTTGAGGGCACCATTTGGTTTATGGTGTAACCCTCTTGAGGGTTATACCCCTTCCTTAAACCCTTTGGAGCCTAAAGGCATGTTCGTTCAATTCTAGAGGTCATGTCCCTACATCTTAGTGTCTTTCCCAAAGACCACTACTCAAGGGACATGACTCTCATTGCATCCATACTATATAGATACATATTTAGAGAATTTACTACAGTAGTTATAGAAACAAAATTTTGAATTTATTATTTTTATATTATTTTTTTTATAAATATTGAATAAAATAATATATTATTATCAACCTCGGGTCGACCCCCCGCCGGTCATACCTTCGAAGCTTGACACTCTTTTCATTCTAGGTCGATAGGTCAGGTCGTATTTTAAAATAATAATTTTTCTTATCTTTTAGTCTGGTCTTTATTTCAATATAATGAGGATATTCTAATTCAAACCCCCACTTTCTGTGTATTGTGTATATAGTTCTCTTCTAATGATAGATTTCTCATTTTAATGATATAAAATGGCCACTTAGAATTTCTTATATTGCATGAATATTCATCTTTATATTATACGTTTGCGGTTCAAACCCTATATTTTAAAAAACTTAAGGCATGCATATCCTAGCTAAAAAACTTTTTTTGGGCTTAAAAATAAGCTTAAGTTCAAAACTACCTCCGATCTTTAAACAAATTCGATGATCTACCCACTATGGTAAAAAATGTGTAGGTTTCTATTTTAACGATAACAACTTCCAATTATGTTAAGGATTTTGGGCGAATAGTTCATTTTATATTTTTAAACAAATAAATATTTGAATTTATTATTTTTATAGTATTTTGTTTATAAATATTGAATAAAATAATATATTATTATCAACCTCGGGTCGACCCCCAATCGGTCATACCTTCGAAGCCTTACACTCTTTTCATTCTAGGTCGATAAGTGATGAGTGGTAAATGTATCATTATTTCCCACTCATTTAACCTAATATTTTGTATAGTTTCTTGAGGTTTGTGAATATTTTCATGTGTTTTGTGTTATTTTGTAGATAAATAAAGTTTCAGGACTCTTTGGAATCAATTCGGGGCCAAATAGTGAAAAATGACAAAAAAGGGCAAAATGGTCATTTTACACGTCGCGACTGCTAATGTGCGTCGAAGTCTGCTAACATGCGTCGGGACACGTGTCACAATCAGAGAAGATTTGCTAAAATATGCCTTGCTAACGTGCGCCATGCTAACGTGCGCAGTCTACTAACATGCGCTGAATCTCCTAATGTGCACCTGTCACATGTCAACATCACAACAAATCATGCTAACATGCGCCGGACACGTGTCATCATCACATGCTGCCGATAATCATCATCGCCACGTCAGCACAATTATTGAGTTAATAATTCAGTCAATGTCATGTCAACACCACGTCAGCACAATTATTGAGTTAATCATTCAGCCCCTGACACGTGTCACTATCCCAGTAAAAGGCGTGACACGCGTCGAAGATCAACGGGCGTCGCGACGTGCAATGACATGCGCGTCACGACGCTCAGGGCCAACTTTTGCCTATAAATAGACGACCGAATTTCAGATTTGAATTCATACTTTCTTCTATGTAATTCCTTAATAATACTAAGAAGATTGTATCTTGCTTGTTTATTTACAGTTTTCAGTATTTAATTTGAACTTTCGCACTTTATTTTCTTTACTTTTCAGTCTTTACTTTCTGCAATTTACTTTTACACACATTATTTTCATTTCTTTACTTTTCAGCAATTTACTTTTCAGTAATGAGGAGGTAACTCCCCCTTGCTAGGGTAAAAGGTAAAACTTTTATTACTAATATTTAGATTAATCTCTCTTAAATATAATATATAAACTAGTTAAAACGTGACTTAATGATGATACCGCCTTATGGTCGGTTGGTAAATATTGAAATTGGTTTTAACCTGACTAAACTGGATACCGCCTGATTGGTCGGTTGGTAAAATTAATTTGACTTAATCTGGATACCGCCTATATGGCTGGTTGGTAATTATCATGCAAAGTTAATATATTATATTAAGGGAGATATCTAAAATAGAAGTAATAAAGTTGATCATTTTACCTCACCATTTTCTTTTATTGTACTTTTACTTTATTTACTTTTCAGCAATTTACTTTTAGCATTTACTTTTCAGCATTTACTTTTCAGCGATTAATTTTCAGTATTTAATTTTCAGCATTTACTTTCCGTCATTTACTTTTCAGTATTTAATTTCCAGCAATTTATTTTATGTCTTTTATTTTATTAAGTCTTTACTACCCGTAAATATGTGTCGTAACTAAGTCAGTTATCTGGGGTTGTGATGAATTCCAATATCACTGGTTAATAAGGGGTTATTTTATGTTTGGGTATTATAAAGGTTTATTTATTGAGCCTTAGTCTTAATGCTTATTGTTAACTGGCCATTAATAAGATTGATTCGGTAAACTTGAAATGAACTTGGAAAAGGGATTTTAGGTTTAAGACCTTAGACTCAATAGCCCACGATCTTCCTTGAGGATAAATAACTTTTTAATAGATTTACTTACACGATAGGAATATACCTGTCGGGCGGGGGTAGCCATAATTGGAACTTAATCTTAATGAATTCAGATAACTTGGTTAACATAGAAATATGATTAATTAAGTTACACTGGGTATTTGTATCTGACCATTTGAAGAGGCTTTTGAATAATTTCGTGTTCCAGGTTAATAAACTGATATATTACATAAACGTAAAATAACCACTTCATCTTTTAAAAAGATATTGGAAAGATTCACAACCCTCGATAGTTTTATAAATTTGAATTTTCCTAAATCAACTTTCGCACAATTTTATTTACTTGTTTTAAATTTAAGTCATAATCCAATCAAACAATCAATCCATTAGATACTCGTAAAATTTGACTTCATAAATTAATAGCTTAGGTATTAAGTCCTCGTGGGATCAATACTTTTTATACTACTTGAACGATATGTGCGCTTGCGTTATATGCGTGTGATTGCACCAGTCAATAGGTCAGGCCGTATTTTAAAATAATAATTTTTCTTATCTTTTAGTCCAGTCTTTATTTCAATATAATGAGGATATCCTAATTCAAACCCCTCACTTTCTGTGTATGTATGTATATAGTTCTCTTCTAATGATAGTGTTGACGACTGATTTTGGTCTCAGGGTAATATTGGGATATTACTCTCGAGACAATCCTCCCTTAATAGTGAATTTATTTGGTTATGGGGGACCAAAAGCAAACTTAGCAAAAGATAGATAAATGGATCAATCAGGAAGGAGATTTAACGTGGTTCGGCAGATCTTGGTCCGGCCTACGTCCACGGGCAAAAAGATGATACTTTTATTACTCAAGAAACGCTTCTCAGCTCTGCTTCTTGTTTTTACAAGTCTGATCTTTAATGATTCTGATCTTCATTCCCCTTTACTCATACTCTACCCTCCTATTTATAATAATGAAGAAATCAGATTCCTATTGGTACAAGGATTCCTTGTTGACAAAACTTCATCCTTCTGCAAGGATTCCTAACCAAATCTTACTTTTTTCTTTCCATATCCTTCTAGGACACTGGTTTCATCAGTATCCCATGTGAAAGTAGGATTGTCTTCTTATCCAGTAAAGACATGACGTCCTATCTTCCGGTGCACGTCTTGCCATGTGATCGTTCCTTATGTGGTCGGTTCTTATATGGTCGGTCATAAGGGTTATTTGAACTGTGAATGCTTCTGCTGATCTTAAAATTACCTGGTCATCAAAGCTCAAGTGGTTGGTTATCAGATCATAAAGTGCTTGGCCACTTCACTGTTTGGGTTTTGGTGGTCGGGTCGGCATTAATGATCTTGATCAAGAAGAAAGTTACCCTTTTGTCCTTGCCGTGCTGTTTTAAATATCATAATGCCTAAAAAAACCATCAACATCTGTCCCCTAGTTCTCGGTTCCAACGAGTATGCAAGTTGGTGCCAGCAACTATATAAAGATGGTGTATCGGTCATTTCGCTGGTGGTTGCTCCGAAGTTTGCAGAGGGAGCCGCTTCTTTCTAGGAACCTTTTCTTGAGACACGCAACCGTCATGTCTGTTTCAAATCACCTTTAGTGCTTTTTCTGAGTTTGACACTTGTGAAACATCTGTCGGGTTCCCGCCAAAAGTAGAGAAAAAATCGACCGTGTAGAAGCGTCTTGACAGCACATTGATCTCAGCCGTTTGTTTGATTTTGGTAGACCTCTTCTTGCAGTCGACACTTGGCGTTCATCTGGAGTTCTTTTTTCGATCTAACGGCCATGGGCGTCCTGCTTACGACTATAAGAATACGAGACTTTTACTGTGCAGCTATTTGGCAAATTTTCTCTTTTACCTGTGAAAATTTTCCTCGTTCCAACCGTGACTCGTTCGACTCAGCGTTCCCGGAGTTTCTTTCAACATTTCCATGTTCCTTCCTAACTTCAAAAGATTAAGTAAGTTTTCTTTGAACGGCCTCTTTCATCGTTCTTTCTTCTTTTTTCTTTTTGTTTGTCTTAACACTTACTAGAGAGAGATTTATGGGTTTGTCGAATGCTTGTTTTAGGGTACTTCAGAATTTCTTAGGTCTAGCCTCCCTAGATGCTTTTTAGGGTAGTTATGTAGACTCTGGATACTTCAAGAATTTGGCTACATACTGATCTTTCCCCCTTTTTTCATTTCTCGGATGTCTAGGATGTATGATGACAGGCTTTCCCCCGTTACCCCTGCTAACCCCTCGACTCCTCCCCCCGAAGAGCTTTCCTCGAGTTCGAGAGCTCCCAATGTAGAGGATTTCGACACCACCCCTACCCCATCTGAACTTGAACAAGATACTTACCACCAGAGAGTCCCTCGGAAGGATCCGGAGCCTGGTGATCTCATCTTCTCGGCTCTGGACATGGATTGTCCTTCCAAAATTTCTGAGGACGACTTAGCATTGCTCCGGAAACGATACGACATCCCGATTGACATTGCCCTTGAAGTCCCCTATCCGTCTGATCGTGCTAGCCAACCTGATGAGGGTTCGGTGGCTCTCCTTCCGGCTTTCTTTGAGTGTGGTCTTCGACTGCCTATCTAACGTTATTTCGCCTGGATGCTGGCCGAGATGGAGATTGCCACTTGCGAGCTGAGTCTGAATAGCTGGAGGATTCTGGCCGGTTTACACGTGGTCTGGCACCGAGCAGGGCTTGGTGAACCTTCTCTTGAGGAAGTGAATAGATTATACCGTCTGAAAGCCAATCCCAAAGCACATTGCGGCTGATATTACCTTTCTGCTTATGCTGATTCGTCTAACGTTGTCCGGAAGCTCCCCGATTCCAATAAAAATTTTGAAGATATTTGGTTCTGGGCCACTGGAGATTGGGGACGGACCCTGAGATCGTATGAAGAGGAGATCTTGGTCCCGGACATCTTCAGAGCGGGAGGTCAGGAGTTTAACCTTTAGTTTTCCTGCCCTTAGTTTTTTTGTTTGGATTCTTACCCCTTTTTTCCTATTCCTCCTAGCTTGTTGGAGGGATGCTCCCCAGGTCTCCCGCCAGGTCCGGAAGCGGGTAGGCTGTGCTCGGTAATATGCCGCCCATTGGAGGGAGTTGGTAAATGATACTGCATTTGCTGAATCGTGACTTATTCGGGCTGTTCCTCCGAAGATCCCAGGCCGGATAGGAGGTTTCTCACTGATTTTTCTAGCTTTTTCCCATGCCTTTTTTTTAAACATGTACGTAGGTCCTGTACTGACCACTTTTCTTGTTTCTTGCCTTTTCTTCTGCCTTTGCAGGTATGTCGAGGAGACCAAAATACCTCGATCGGTTGACCGGTGCCTCAAAGAAAACTAGCCCAGGTGGAGCTGGTATTTCTCGGAAACGGCATGAAACTTCTGAGGCTGAAAATATGGCTGAAGAGATGGAGCTTCCGAGCTCTCAAGGTCTGTCTTTTCCTTCCGGGGTGCCTTCGATGGATGCTTCCCGCCCTGGTAGTCCTTCAAGGTCTTTTAGAAGAATGAAGCATCCGTTTGGTGCTGTGGACCCAATACTAAGTCGGGAATTGAAGGAGGAGGGTGCTCAAAGCAAAGAAACACCAGCTCGGTGGGATGGGAGGGCGTCAGAGGGTACTTCCAAAAAGTGGAAGGGCTCTGTGGTCCTTGGCGTTGACGACCTCAGGAAAGATATTAGGGAGGCTACTTCCCACCTGGTGCCGGCTTTCAACGAGCTGGCCGAGGCTGTACCTCCGGAGAAGATTTCGGGGTACGAGGACCTTTCCCCCGATGAGGTGGTTGCGGAGCTATGTTCTCAGATGACCAAGTTTGTGTTTCATTCCCTCATTCCGATGTGTCTTCCCGACTTGGTTTATTTTCTGATTCTTTTTTTTTCTTTTTTGGTAGGCAACTATCTTACGGCCAAGAATAATGACCTCTTTTTTAGCCTTTTGTCCGAGGGTGGCCAAGCCCAGAGGCTCCAAAACCGTCTCACGGAAGTGGAGGCCAGGCTGGCTGATAGGGAAGAGGCGATAAAGAATCATGAGATAGCCGCGGCCGAGGCTATCCGTACAAATAAAGCTTTTAGGGCCGCTGCTACTTTGGAGAGGAAAAATGCCGATGCTGCTAGAGAGGATTTGAAAGCTGCCCAGGCTGAGATTAGTGTCTTACAGGTGGAGGTGTGCAGTGAATAATCTAAAGTGCGGGCCAAGGATGAAGAATTGGCGAGGCTTCGTGACGAGTTTAAGAGGAAAGAGGCTGAATTGGAGGCTGAGAGAAATGCGATTCGGCTTAAAGGGGTTGGCGACTGTGCTGAGATTATACCAACGGTTTTGCCCGACCTAGACATGGCAAAGGGGAAATATCTGAGGAGGAGTTTCAGAAGTGGCTGCCCCTTTCCCCCGAGGGGGTGATAGATCCCGACCCAATTTCGTTTGCCCCGGTCTTCCCAGCTCCTCAAGAAGACCGTCATGAGGTTCCTGCTCCTATCCTTGAAGTAGTGGTCTCCCAGGTTGACGTGGTTGAAGCTGATGTCCCCCCTTCCGAGGCCGAGCCAATCCTTCTGCCGTCTGAGCCAGCCGAGGAAGAATTTCTTGCCCATGTGCGGGCTGATTGAGAAGGGGTAACCCGGACGGGGCCCTGTGTATACTTCGTTTTTGTAATAACATTTTATTCTCTCTTCCTTTTTTTTGAATATATATGTGTTTCTATTTTTTTTTTCTGTTCTCTGCTCTAGGTGACCTCCTTCGAACGATCACTTACGGCCCGTTCGTGAGGGGATAACACAAATCGAGACCCGATTTATTCAGTGGTCGAGGATTGACTCCGAGTTGTGAGAAATACGGATGGTGAGATGCAGCCGGTGGGATGTAACCCGACCCTGAGCCGTAAGGAACACTTGGCCCTGTCACATCCCCAGCTCAAAAGATAGACTTGGTGAGATGTGGCCCGACCCCGAGCTGTAAATAATACTTGGCCCTGTGGGGATGTTACGTCCCCAGTTCAAAAGATAGACTCGGTGGGATGTGGCCCGACCCCGAGCTGTAAGTAACACTTGGTCCTGGGGGGATGTTACGTCCCTAGTTCAAAAGATAGACTCGGTGGGATGTGGCCCGACCCCGAGCTGTAAGTAACACTTGGCCCTGGGGGATGTTACGTCCTCATTCCAAAAGATAGACTTGGTGGGATGTGGCCCGACCCCGAGCTGTAAGTAACACTTGGCCCTGGGGGATGTTACGTCCCCAGTCCAAAAGATAGACTTGGTGGGATGTGGCACGACCCCGAGCTGTAAGTAACACTTGGCCCTGGGGGATGTTACGTCCCCAGTCTAAAAGATAGACTCGGTGGGATGTAGCCCAACCCCGATCTGTAATGGTTTTAGTGGAACGAATCCGGTCCTGAATCGATTAACCAAGTGGCCTCGGTAGAACGAATCCAGCCCCGAGCCGAACAATCATTGGGATTTTACTCCGAAGGGAAGAGAATCAACTGTTGAAGCCCTATCGAATCTGTCTTGGGCGTCCCCTTGTCAGACCGATGAAAAACAAAAAAAAATTGGAAAATAAAATCAAAAAAATGTAAACAATAGCACAGATATCTCAGAACAGCGTCCTGTCCGAGGTCTCCAAAACATAATTCTGAATCTTTCAATTCAGTGTCCCGGCGAACCAGGATTTGGATCAAAGAGTGTTTAAAATGGTAAGGGCACATCCTCTACACGCCAGGTCACTATGGAGCCTGCATATTGTATGAGGGCTTCTCTTTACAATGCTGGAGCAGACACACGCCACAAGGGCCCAACGCCTCCTCGCGATGCGCCTCTCTTGGATCCAAATGATGAATGGATCAAAGAGTGTTCGGGAAACTAAGGGCATATTCCTTCTTAGGTCCGGTGTCACTGGAGCAAGCAATCGTCACGGGGGCATTGTCTCTCCCCGTGCTATGCTTCTCACGGATCCATTACATCGGGTAAGTGAGGATCAGAGAGTGTTCGAAACATTAAGGGCACATTCCTCCTTATGTTCGGTAACACTGGAGTAAGTAATCGCCAATGGGGTATCATCCCTCCTCGTGCTATGCTTCTCACGGATCCTATGCATCGAGTATGTCCCTGAATATTCCGAGGACCCCGAGCTAGAAGAGACACTTGGTTCTGGGGGAATGTCCCGTCCCCACACCAATGAGCATGACTTGGTGGGACGTAACCCGACCCCGAGCTGAGAGAGGTACTTGGACCTGGGGGAATGTTACGTCCCCAGTCTGAAGGGTTGACTCGGTGTGATATAACCCGACCTCGAGCTGTATAACCAAGCGGCCTCGGCGGAACGAACTCCAGTCCCGAGCCGATTAAAAGGTGGCTTTGGCGCCAACTGTCCTTTGAAACGGGCATCGAGCATGTGAGGATCGAAGGGTGTTCCGAGACATTAAGGGCATTTTCCTTCTTATGATCGGTAACATTGGAGCAAGCAAACGCCACGGGGGTATTATCCCTCCCCGTGTTATGCTTCTCACGAATCTATACTCTGATTTTACATTCGTTACTGCTATTTAATACTTATATGGAATCGACTGATTCTGGTGTGGCTTGTGCTTCTTTGTGTTAGTAGTTATGGTCGGGTAGTTGCGGGTTTTGTGCTTTTGACCCCGGATCGTTGTATTGAGTATGTCCCCGGAGTATTGAATATGTTCACAAAATTTGTTTTTTATTTTTTAATTTTTTTTAGGGGAGTGGTGGAAACTTTTGGAAAAGGAAGTTTTATTTATATTTAGGGACATACTGCCCTTCTTACAACTCTCTGCGGGTCATTTTGAGAGATGCTTTTTTAAAGAATTTTTGTCCCTTATCGGGTTGCTGAAAAAGAAAAAAGAAAAAAAAAAGAAAAGGAAGGGAGAATTTACTGAAAATATTTTCTCAGCATCTCGGCGTTCCATGGTTTCTTTAATCTTGTGTCGTCCAGCTGTTCTAAGATGTAGGCCCCTGGCCTTACCACCTCTGTGATTTTGTATGGCCCTTCCCACTTGGCCCCTAACGAGCCCTTATCTGGTCTTCGGGTGTTTAGGGTGACTCTTCTTAATACTAAGTCGCCCGGGAGGAAGGAGCGGGTTCGAACTCTTCTGTTGTAGAAGCGGGCCATTCTTTGTTGGTAGACTGCCGCTTTCATAGCTGACTTTTCTCTCATTTCCTCGATTAGGTCGATGTGGTTCTTGATAAGTTATTCATTCTGCTCGTTCCCAAAGTGGCGGACCCTGTGGGTTGCTACCCCGATTTCTGCTGGAATGATGGCCTCACATCCGTATGATAGGGAAAACGGTGTCTCCCCTGTGGAATCTTTGTAGGTCGTTCAATGTGCCTATAGTACTTCTGGTAATTCATCGACCCATAAGCCTTTGTATGATCCAAGCTGAGCCTTAAGGTTTGCCTTGATGGTTTTGTTTGTTGCCTCAACCTGTCCGTTTGACTTGGGATGGGCTGGCGAGGTGAATTTTAGAGTGATCTGGAGGTCTTCGCAGAGCTTCCTGAATCCCTTGCTATCGAATTGTTTTCTGTTGTCAGTGATGATTGCTCGGGGAATTCCGAACCTGCAGATAATATTCTTCTTTAAAAACTCTGTGGCCTTCTTTTCTGTGATGGTGGATAGTGGCTCGGCTTCTACCTATTTTGTGAAATAGTCTGTGGCTACGATTGCGTACTTCGTCTGCCCTCGCCCTTTTGGCATTGGTCCTATGATATATAGCCCCCACTGCGCGAATGGCCAGGGGCTGGACAGGGTGGTTAATTGCTCTGTCGGATGATTGTGGATGTTGGCATTTTTCTGACAACCTTCGCATTTCTGAGCTACTCTCACACCGTCCTGATGCATAGTCGGCCAGTAAAACCTTTGCCTCTAGGCTTTGAAAGCGATTGATTTTCCTCCGGTGTGACTTCCACAGATGCTCGCGTGAATTTCCCTGAGCACATAATCTACTTCCTGTTCTGCTAAACATCTCAGGAGGGGTACGGTGTAGCCTCTCCGGTAGAGAACCCCTTCGATCAGGGAAAACTTGGTGCTCTTGAATTTTAGCTTCTTGGCCTCCTTTTTGTCTTTAGGGGTTTCCCCTGTTTCCAGGTATCTCCTAATCGGTTGCATCCATGAGTTTTTGCCTTCCGCTTCTAGGATATCTACCTCCAGCTCTCATATGCTTCTTTCTCGGAGGCATATGAGAGGGATTATTCTGGGGTTCTCTGCTTTTATTGAGGATGTGAGCCGGGCCAGGGAGTCTGCTTCACAGTTGTCTTCTCGTTCGATTTGTTCGAAGCGTACGCTCCCCATTTTCTCCATCAACTTTTTTACTTCGGCCAAGTAGGCTATCATAGTCGGCTCCCTGGCCTGAAATTCTCCTTTTAGTTGTTGAATGGCTAGCTGAGAGTCACTCCTTACTACTACGTCACGGACTCCCACTACCGTGCATAGCCTTAATCCGGCCAATATTGCTTCGTATTCTGCTTCATTATTAGTGACTTTGAAGGCAAATTTTAAGGCAAGCAACACTTCTTCTCCTTTACTATTTTTCAGTGCAATTCATACCCCATTGCCTTGTGAGCTAGCAGACCCGTCCACTGACATTTCCCATTTGCTTTCCTCCATAGTCAATATTTGGTGTTCCGTGAGTTCCGCAACAAAATCTGCCAAGGTCTGCCCTTTTATTGCTACTCTTGGGAGGTAGGAAATGTCGTGCTCGCTTAACTCCACCGACCATTTCATTAGCCTTACCGAGGCCTCTAGTTTTTGCAAGATCTACAGCATGGGGTAATCGGTGTAAACTCCGATAGGGTGGGCCTGGAAGTAAGGTCGTAATTTCCGTGCTGCAGTGATCAAGGATAGAGCGACTAGTTCATGCACGGGATACCAGGTCTCTGCATCCAACCAAGCTTTGCTGACATAGTATACTGGTCTTTGGATCTGGTTGGCCTCTTGCACCAGTACCGAACTTACTGCATGTTTTGAAACAGCCAAGTACAAGTATAATCTCTCTCATGGGGGAGGTTTTGCTAGGAGCGGGGGCTGTGCTAGATATTATTTTAGCTGCTGGAAGGACTCCTCGCATTCCGGAGTCCAGTCGATCCCTTTTTGGGCCTTCTTGATGATTTTAAAGAAGGGGTGGCATTTATCGGTCGCCCGATAGATGAATCGGTTGAGCGCGGCGACCATGCCTATTAGACTTTACACTTCTTTAATTGTTCTGAGGGATTTTAAGTCCAGCACGGCTTGTATCTTCTGGGGGTTGGCTTCTATGCCTTAGGAACTCACCATGTAGCCTAGAAATTTTCTTGAGGCCACTATGAATGCACACTTCTCTGGATTGAGTTTTAAATTATGTTTTCTCAGCAATTCGAAGGTTTTCTTTAGGTCAGTCACGTGACTTCTTGGCTTTCTGGACATTGTTATCATGTCGTCTACATATACCAACATTGAAGTGTCGATGAGTGGTTTGATAATTTTGTTTACCAGCCTTTGAAAAGTTACCCATGCGTTCTTCAGTCCGAAGGGTATTACTTTGTAACAGTACACTCCTTGATCGGTGATAAAAGTGGTCTTCTCCTCGTCTGCAGGATGCATCCTGACCTGATTGTACCCTGAGAAGGCATCCATGAAGCTTAGTAGTCCTTGGCAGGCTGTTGCGTCTATCAGCTGATCCACATTCGGTAGAGGAAAGCTGTCTTTTTTACATGCTTTATTAAGGTCGGTGAAATCTACGCACATCCTCCATTTTCCATTGGACTTCTTCATTAACACCACGTTTGACACCCATTCCGGGTACTTGACTTCTCTGATGAAACCAGCTTTTAACAATTTTTCCACCTCGGATGCCACCGCTCTGCACCGTTCTTGATTAAAGATTCTTCTATTCTGTTTGACCGGTTTGTGTGACGGGTTTACTGCCAAGCGGTGACTGACAAACTTTGGGTCAATCCCGGGCATGTCATTGTGTCCCCTCGCGAAGATGTCGGGGTATTCTTGTAGACATTCTAGCAGGCCCTTTATTAGGGTTTTGTCCAAGTTTCCCTCTATATTTATGCTTCTATCTGGTCCGAACAGTTTTATCTCTTCTAATTCTTCAGCTGCTCCTAGTCGGGCAATTTTATTTGGCTGAGGACCTGGCTCTTTCCTTGCGTTTTCCTCGTTCTCGCCATCTGCCTCTTCTTGGTGCCTTCTTCAATGCAGAGGGTCTCTCGTGAGAGAGTGGCAAAACAGCTCTGGGCTATTTTTTGACTCCCGCACACGATTCCGATCCCTTCCCGGGTGGGGAACTTTAGTTTTAAGTGATAGCAGGACATCACAGCCTTTGTTTTCATCAAAAAGGACGGCCGACAATGGCTTGGTAACTACTCATGCAGTCCACCACTGTGAAATTTATCATAATTTTTCGGGTTCTGGGGTGAGTCCCGATCGTCATTGCTAATTGTATCCTTCCCAGCAGGACCACCGTTGAGCCTCCAAAACCGTATAGGGGGTGCCGTCATTAGTTAGGGTTACGTACTCCACTCACATGCTTTCTAAAGCTTCTTTGGAGATTATGTCTACTGCACTTCCGGGATCTACCAGGATTCTATCTACCTCTGTGCCGCTGATTGTTGCTTTGATTATCAACGAATCTTCATGGGGGAAACTCACCCCTCGGGCATCCTCGTCGGTGAACATAATAGGTACTGATCGACTCCCTCGTGGTACTGGGGACCTTTCCGTTTCCAGCACCTCTGTCCCCTGTATTCGGCTATAGCTTTTTCTTGACCGGTTAGAGTCTCTGGCCAGCGTTTTCCCTCCTGCGATGACGTTCACATGTCGGTTTCGTGCCCTCTGTCTGGCCGCCATAGCCTCGTGGTCGATATAACTATTTAGATACCCATTTCGGGCTAGGTCCTCCATCTGTTCCCGTAGATCCTTGCATTCGTCTGTTGTGTGTCCCCTCAGATTATGATGTATGCAGTAAGATTTCTTGTTCCTTTTATCCGGGGGGAATCTCCTGAGGTCGGGTTCTATCAAGAGGCCTTTTTCCTGTATCTCCATGATGATTTGCCTCGGTGGCTTGCTCAGGGGAATATACGCTTCTTCTCGGACTACATGATTCACCTGGGTCGCGACCCCTCTTTCCTGATCTCTTCGAGGCATTGGTTTGAATTTTTTGGGTCTCGGATTGAATTTTTTGAATTCCATGTCCGGTCGTCGGGGGGCCTCTGTTCTTGTTGTTCTTTCTCGAATGGCCGTCCCCATTCGGAAGATCTTTTCTTCGCTTTCTAACAAGACAAATTTCCGGGCTACCTCTAGAGCGGTAGCATAATCTAGTGTGTCTTGGATTCTTAGGTGAGTCCATAGTTTTCCGACCCTTAGGGCTCCCTTTAAACTTTTCAGGGCCACTTGGGACTCGTACCCTCTGACCTCGAGTACCATATTGTGGTACCTCTCGATGAAAATTTTTAGGGGCTCGTCATCTCCTTGCTTCATAAGCCTCAATTCTCAAATCGTCTTCTTGGGGACGCAGGCCCCTTTAAAGTGTCGAACGAACGACCTTTTAAGCTGTGTGAAGCTTTCGATGCTCCCCGGGGCTAGACTTCTGTACCATAGGATGGCGGGTCCACCCAAAGTTAGGGGGAACACTTTGCAGATGGCATCTCCTATCACTCTCTGGACTTTCATCAACAGGACAAAGCTTTAGATGTGGGATTTTGGGTCAGAGTGGCCTTTGTAAGGTGTCATGGTTGGCATGTTGAATCGCCTTGGGAATCTCCTGCATCAGTCTTGAGGCCTACCCCCCACTTGGTCATCTCATTTTTTAACCAAGACTTTATTTCACTGTTTGTGCCGCCATGTCGTCTCATGTGCCCCTCTGTGCGTCCATTGCCCCGGGTGCGACGTTCCTCATGCCTTGGAATTTCCCGCACATTTTCGCTATACTCCCTGTCCTCTCTTCTGGAGTCGCGGAGACTATCATAGGAGAGATCTGGTGATGGTCTTCCTTCTTCTTCTCCCATGTGTCCTCTGTTTGTGAATCTTTTTCTACAACTACAGATTTTATCCGTAGGGGCCCCTCCTCCTGGGTCTATCGTCTTCACTTGTATCTACCACCCTTTTCCCTTCTGCTTTTTCTTCTTTTCTTCGACTGGTTCCGACTTCGCGTCTTTCGTTGTTCGTTTCCTCCATTCTATCCAGCCGATCCATCATAGATTTCATACTTTCTTCCATCTTTTTCATACAGTCTGTTGGGGGACTCCCTGAAGATTGATGATTTCCGTCTTCTACCATTGTCTTTTTCGTGAATTGCTTTTTGTTGTAAGTTCCCTACAGACGGCGCCAACTGTTGACGGCTGATTTTGGTCTTAGAGCAATATGAGGATATTACTCTCGAGACAATTCTCCCTCAATAGTGAATTTGTTTGGTTATGGGGGACCAAAATAAAACTTAGCAAAAGATAGATAAATGCATCAATCAGCAAGGAGATTTAATATGGTTCGGCGGATCTTGGTCCGGCCTACGTCCACGGGCAAAAAGATGATACTTTTATTACTCAAGAAACGCTTCTCAGCTCTGCTTCTTGTTTTTACAAGTCTGATCTTTAATGATTCTGATCTTCATTCCCCTTTACTCATACTCTACCCTCCTATTTATAATAATGAAGAAATCATATTCCTATTGGTACAAGGATTCCTTGTTGACACAACTTCATCCTTCTACAAGGATTTCTAACCAAATCTTACTTTTTTATTTCCCTATCCTTCTAGGACACTGGTTTCATCAGTATCCCCTGTGAAAGTAGGATTGTCTTTTATCCAGTAAGGACATGACGTCCTATCTTCCAGTGCACGTCTTGCCATGTGATCGTTCCTTATGTGGTCGGTTCTTATATAGTCGGTCATAAGGGTTCTTTGAACTGTGAATGCTGCTGCTGATCTTAAAATTACCTGGTCATCAGAGCTCAAATGGTCGGTTATCAGATCATAAAGTGCTCGCCCACTTCACTGTTTGGCTTTTGGAGGTCGGGTCGGCATTAATGATCTTGATCAAGATGAAAGTTACCCTTTTGTCCCTGCCGTGCTGTTTTAAATACCATAGTGCCTGAAAACATCATCAATAGATAGATGTTTTAATGATATAAAATGACCATAAAGAATTTCTTATATTGCATGAATATTCATCTTTATATTATACGTTTGCGGTTCAAACCCTATATTTTAAAAAACTTCAGACACGCATATCCTTTCCAAAAAAAAATAAAATTGGCCTGAAAATAAGCTTAAGTTCAAAACTACCTCTGAGCTTTAAACAAATTCAATGATCTACCCACTACGGTAAAAAATGTGTCGGTTTCTATTTTCACGATAACAACTTCCAATTATGTTAAGGATTTTGGGCGAATAGTTCATTTTATATTTTTAAACAAACAAAATTTTGAATTTATTATTTTTTTTATAAATATTGAATAAAATAATATATTATTATCAACCTCGGGTCTGTTGGGTTCTCCTAGAACATGCCAAGGATCTATTAAGATGAAATCATGTGTGAATAATCAACGAAGTTTGCGGAAAAATCACTTACATTGATCGGGAAAGGTGGATGTGTAGATAACAAAAATTTTACCTAATTGAGAAGTGCTCCAAGCCCTCATTTGTATGAATGATGAGCTCCAAGCTATGATCTTTGAATTCCAAACTCAATGGGATAGTTTCCATATCACCTTTGATGACTCATTTGTATGCTAGCAATGAAGAAAAATTGCAACAAAATTTCTTACTTTGGAGAGGAAGCTCTCGGCTTTGGCCTTGGGAGAGAGAGAGAATTGTTTCAATTTTGTATTGTGTGTAAATGATTTCCAAAATTCAAATTGTGATATACCAAATCCAAGATTTGGTATTAGTCATTCAAAAAATGAATAAACAAACAAAAAGTGTGTAAAGATTGGTTGGAGTATTTTACAAGTTAAACCAAGTTTACACTTAACCAAATAACAAGTTCCATCACTAGTCAAACTTGTGATGTAAGTCAAGTGGGTCCCACCACTTGTAAATTCTGAATTTACGTCGAACAATCTCAACACTCAACTTCGCTCGGGCTCGGGTTCGTTTAATTCCAAATTAACGAATTTTTCGTTACGACATAATTAAAGTCGCTTACGAATTAATTCTAAATTAATTCGTTTGCCCGAATTAAAATCCAATTTTAATTCCGCTATGAAATCTAATTTCATTTAATATATCGAATATATTATTTAATCGATTAATTCCAAATTAATCGTTCTCTCTCTTCTTATCAAATTTTATCCCACATAAATTCTTGCCGTAATTAATTCTAGATTAATTTTCTCTCTCTCATAATTAATTCTAAATTAATTCTGTTCGAGTCAAACGTCATCGGTGAATCTTTGGGAAACGGCCCATGAGATCTCTGGATATTTTGGCAGTAAATCCGGTCATCGGACTGTCTGAATACGTGCGTACCCGGTACCACGTTCTTACCGATTTACAAGACATAGTTGGCTTCTAGCAAAGCACCGTGCCTACCCAATTCTCCAGAAATATCCTTTTAAGGATTGCATAATCTATACCAAGCATAGTATACCAAGTATTGCGTATTGCGATCCAGTATCGAATGTCACATGCTAGGCCTGGGGCTAGAATAGTGACTGCCCCGTACGAAGCATATATCGGATCACTTGCAACTAGTCTCTTTAATCGGATAATCATGACCTTGTCATATTATCCCAGTAGTTGCAACATAATAGAGTACCAGTTATGTATCCCTGCGTGATTATCATCTCCATATGACAGAAGTGATACTTCCATCTTGACATCACACCCAATACACTACGATTCTCAATAAACCCAGAAGAGGCGTACACAGAACCTGTTAAAGTCATGGACGACCAAAACCAAAGCGTATTGATTGTCGTAAGTGTTAGCGATGCAAGTCTCAGGTTAAGACCAAATACACCTACCTTGATTCAGATTCCCATAGACACATAGCTATACTACCAATGGGATTCCGATGGGTCTATCCAGAGCGAAGTTATTTCGTACCATCGGTAAACAGAACCTCCCATTACACTTTCATGAGTATCCAATACCCAAATATATGAGAACTATGATGTTACGCTTCCATAACGCGCACAAGTGTAATACTAGTGTATTCCGCATTATCGATATCCAGTCTCGATAATACTACGACTAGGGATATTTAATGATTAAACCTTTGGTGGATTGATACTGTCTCATATCTTATAATCCAGAACTAATCATAAGGACTTTTATCATTTATATATATTCAAGTAATCTAATTACAAAATGATAAAATGACAATTTCCTTTGTCACATAGTTAATTTGTACAAAAACCACAATGTCTTTTACAAATAGTGATGCTATGGGTCACAATTATCCAACAGGGTCGACCCCCAACCGGTCATAGCTTCGAAGCCTGACACTCTTTTCATTCCAGGTCGATAGGTCAGGCCGTATTTTAAAATAATAATTTTTCCTATCTTTCAGTCCGGTCTTTATTTCAATATAATGAGGATATCCTAATTCAAACCCCCACTTTCTGTGTATGTGTGTATATAGTTCTCTTCTAATGATAGATTTCTCATTTTAATGATATAAAATGACCACTAAGAATTTCTTCTATTGCATGAATATTCATCTTTATATTATACATTTGCGGTTCAAACCCTATATTTTAAAAAATTTAAGGCACGCATATCCTAATCTTGTAAAAAAAAAAAAAAGGAAAAACATTTTTTTGGCCTAAAAATTAGCTTAAGTTGAAAACTACCTCTGAGCTTTAAACAAATTCAATGATCTACCCACTACGATAAAAAATGTGTCGGTTTCTATTTTAACGATAACAACTTCCAATTATGTTAAGGATTTTAGGCGAATAGTTCATTTTATATTTTTAAACATAATTTTTTTTCCATATAATGGAAGTAGTCAATTTAAACTAGCTGAAAAATCCAATCAGATCCACTAAATAAAAAAAAATAAATCATAAAATCAAAATCAAACCCAATCTGCCTCCCCCCCCCCCCTCCCTAAATCGCTCTCAAAATCCTTGACCCTAAGATCAAAAAAAGGTTGAGATTGCAGCTTGTTTAAGGCCTATGCTATGCTTTTGTCGAAACCTTAACTTTTGAGAATGAATGCCAAGTCAATAGTGAAATTCCATATAAGTAATACAATAATCAAATTCTATATTCATAGGAGGGGTGAATTGAGTTATTACCTAATAATGTGGAAATAAAAATATTTGTTGTTTTTTTTTTTTTTAACTACTTTTACCGATTAAGCCTTAGAGTATATTTTCTCATACAATAAATATTACCTATATGCAAGTTTCTAATATATAAGTAAATACAAAAATAAACTTGTGATAATTAAAGAGTTAAGGGATATAGAAAATAACATCGTGAGTTATAGTGGTTCGGCCAACAATGCCTATGTCCACTCCCTCAAGCCGCGCTTGAAGCTTTTCACTATCAATCGAGTTTTTGACGTGGCTCACCCGCAACCAAGAGTTTTACACAAGTTTCACTCCAAACTCTTACACTTTGAGTTTTCTACGGAGGCTCACTCACTAACCTTTACAATTACCCAAATGATGAGATTTCACAAACCACAAGTGTTTTGAATAAGAAGTTTGTAAACAACTTGGGCACTCACAAAGGTAAAGAAGATTGTGTGAGTTGCTTACCCAAGTGTTTCAAGAAGGTGTAGTGTGTGAGCTTGATGTATGAGAGTATATGATTATGAAGGTTTATGAAACACTCTTGTTTTTGCCTTAGTGTAATGTATATGAAGGTTATGTAACATTACAAAAACGAATTGGAGCTCAATTTATAATAAAATATAAAACAGCCCCAACTTCCTTGTCTGAGACCGGTATGCCGGTCTCCAGACACCGGTATGCCGGTCTGGCATAGTAACGGCTCTCAAAGACTATATTACCATTTTAAATATGTTTGTTAGGCCGGTATGGTCACCAGTATGAGGACCGATTTGGTCCTTGCCGGTTCCAGTAAGCATGTTAACTATTAGGCTCACCGGTATGGACATCGGTATATGGACCGGTATGGTCCATACCGGTTTGGCTCCCCGGTATGGTAGCTGGTTTGATGCATGCCGGTTCCAATGTGTATGAAAATCCCAGTATGACCAGTATGGTCACCGGTATATCACCGATATAAAATGTGCCGGTTCCAGAGAGTTTGCAAAACAGAGCATCTCACCGATATGAGAACCGGTAAGGGACTGGTATGTCGGTCTCTGTACCAAAAATGCATATATGAAGTTTTAAGGCATTTTGTACATGAACCTAATGTATCTAAGTGAATGTGCATGTTTCCTATGCTTAGGTACTTGAATAAACAATTCATAATACATTTAGAGACCCAAGCTAAGACTTCACATAATTTCTTCAATATGCGCAGTCTTCACATTTTTCGCTCTTCACCACCGTTGTGCTTCGATATCTTTTTGTAATGTCTCACTGTTGTGCATCAAAGTCTTCCCTCGTATTGCATCATAAAAATCCATTACGCGATTATGTCGTTAACAAATAGCACTAGGACCTTTGAGTAGGAATTTCCTCCTATAAGCAAGTGCAACGTTATGTAGATGTGGGTGTACGTATGAACCCTGGAATTTTATTGAGAGGGGATGCATATATAATTTAAGAAAAAATTTCAATAAATAACAGTGGCATGTTAGGAACAATAACGTTGAAATTGATTAAGAATCGAAGATTTATGATGATTTTGTATTATAAACTCTGTAAATGATATGTAAATATTTAAAATTTAAGTGATGTATTATCACTTATCTTAGCTAATGGTTATCCAATCACTTTTGAATTTCAAACATAGGAACTGTAGATAATTTCTTATGGATATATTTAAACCATTATATATGAAAATATAATACGAGAAGAATTCTTCTCAAATACCACCCATGGAATTCTGCCTCCACATCACCACCAGCGCCGCAACTCTCCATTCTTACTCCTTCTAGACCCGCCTAATCCGGAACCGAATTTAACCGGTTCGGTTAGGGTTCTTACTCTAACCAAATCGGTTTACGGTTCCAACCGGAACCGTTTGGTTCCGGTTGGAGCCGTTGGGGTCCCTGCCCCAACGTTAAAAAAATAAAATAAATAATTGATTTCCCAAATGACTCATAATAACATTAATAAAACGGCTAATTTTAAAGGCATTTTAGGTATCACAAAAAATATTCTAAAAATGTATAAATAGTGGTCATTTTTCATTATTTCAACACACCAATTTCTCAATTCTCAATTCTCTCAATTCCTACAATTCTCTCATTCTCAATTTCTCTCATCTACAATTATAATTTATCATTCTCAATTCTCTAATTCTTTAAAATTTCTTAAACAACAAATGACAAGTTCATCTGAGAACACAATGTCAAATGTGTCAACCTAAGAGCGCAGCCCTAGTATCGATTCACAAAGAAGAAAAGTTAAGTCTCATTCCTCGGATGTTTTCAAAATTTATTTTCATTTAATCGATACTGCAAATGAAGGTCAAAGAGTAGTATGCAACCATTATGAGGTTTCTTACAAATTTATTGGTGGATACGGTAATATGCACAAGCACCTGGAAAGACATCATGCCGTTGAGCTTGGACTTGATACGACGCAAACTCAAATGGCCAGGTACGCATCATCTAGTAGAGGTACGAGTTCTTTAAATTTATTTAAATGTTCTGATGCTATAAATAGAGAATAATTTGCTAAATTAACTTGTATGACACATCTTTCTTTAAGTTTTGGTGAGAAACTTGTTTTACTAATTACGTTCAAAATGCTTTAAATCCTGCTGCTTGTAGAATGACTCGAAATACAGCAAAACGTCAAATTTGTAAATTATACAACAATGGTAAAATTATTTTAAATGAAACATTTAGAGATTTTAAAGATCGTCTTTCTATTTGTTCTGATATTTGGAGTGACCATTGGCGAACACACTTATACTGAGTGTGACTTGTCATTGGATTGGTGCTCACCTCTCATGTTCTTCATGCTTATTCCATTTTCTCTCTTGAAGAATTTGGAAAAAAAAATATCTTGTGTGTTTTTTTTTCTTATAATCTTTTTTCTTTCATTAATAAAATTATGAACATTTTTTTTTCAAAGTATGAGTAGCTAATTTCATTCTGTTGGATAAATGGTGAAATTCTTATAAATATTAATTAATCTTATTTATGTTATAATATATAAATCTTCTCTTGTATTTGTGGGTGTCTTGATTCACCGTAAACAATCTCATCATGGTTTACACAATTAATACTTTACCAAATATTATATGATAGAATAATTTAAATTTAGACTAATTATTGACAAACTTTGTTACCGCTTTTATGGATGGTTTTATATAATTTGGTATAATTGAGTACCTATATGAACTTGTTATAAACAAATATTGTCACCACCTATATGGCTGGTTTTATATGTTTTGGCATAATTAATTGCTAAAGTAAACTAACTGGATAATAATGACAATTTATATATTATTAAAAAAAAGATTTCTCTATATTTGAAATATTAAGAATAGATCCCCTATCCCAAGCATTTTATTTTATTGTTGCAGTCCAATTTAAAATTGTTCATTACTTCAAACAATTCAACCTTTTTATTTTGTTACTCGAATTGTCATTTTATTTTACTAAATCTATTCCTTGTGGATCAACCCCGGACTTACCGGGTTATTTTATTATTTCGACACTCTTATACTTGAGAGTAAATAACCACTTTGTGAGTATGTTAGTAATCATAAGGATTTTTTTTTTGTTTTTGTTATTGTATTTGCAATTGAATTTTGTTTTTATGTTTCTTTTAGATATTCTTTTTTATACTTTAACCTCTTTTTTGTAGGCTAAAATACCCATGTGACATCATCATTTTCTTAACATTGTCAGCATTTAAATTGAACATGATACATTTTTTTATAAATACAAGTAAAAAAAAAAATCTTGTTTAAATTTACGGGTATAAGTGCATGATTTCAACCCTACTCTATAGGCCACGTGTCATTACAATAATGAATCTTTCTCAATAAATTTCCTTAGTGGAACTGTGCTGGACATAAAAATATCCAAATTTTTTTGACACATGTCATAATACTACCAAACGTACACTACTATTAGATAGGAGAAGTCAGAATTAATCCTCGGAACCCCTGAACCCCTTAGGGGATTCGAACACTGGCTTGAGAACTCGGTATAATGATCCCGAAGTAGGGATGAAAATCAAACCCGCAAAAACCCACCCACAATGGGTAGGATTTGGTAAATATATTAGCGGGTTTGGTAATTTAAAGCAAAACCCGTTGCGGGTGCGGTGCAGGTTTGATATTTAAGTAAAATATGCGGATATCCGCATACCCGCAAAAATCATTTTTTTAATTAACATTTTTATGGCAATCTAAAAAATTATGATAATGTAATGGTATCCCAAATGTTGGGCTTCAAATTTTTTATATGAAAAAATAAACATATGGTACTGAGTCTTTCATGCAAATTCCTATTTATAAGCATATATAATTATCGTGTGCTATACATATCATGAAACAAAAGTTAGGAGTCAATATTTGCATGTTGTTATCTATGTACTGTAAATATAGACATTGCATGCTGTACATGTCAAATGAAAAACAAATGCTAGCAATTAAAAATAAAGTGTTTAATTATATTATTAAGAATACAAGAGAATTTAATATTTTAAAAACCCGCAAAAAATCCGTTGGGTATCAATGCGGGTTTGATAATTTATTATTATATGCGGGTGCGAGTGCGAGTTTGGTAATAAAAATTAAAACTCGCAGCGGATATGATGCGAGTTTGGTAATTTGTTCACATATGCGGGTGCGGGTTTGGTAATGGAAAACCCGCACCAAACCCTACCTGCTGCCATCCATATCCCGGAGTCACATCAATCCGAGATCAAACCATCCCGAGATCAATTCGCTCCAAGATCTATCCACTCCAGAGTTGACTTACTCCAAGAAGAATTTGATTCAGAACCTATGAATTAACTTGAGAGGTAGAATGGAAGTACTCTGACTCTTATGTCAAAACTCCGGAGCACGTGAAGTCACGCGCCATAATTCAAAGTTTGTGGACTTTAGTGGAAATCTACTTAACTTAACATGCAAGCTTAGTTTAGCAAGCTTAATAAATATATAACTACACCTAATCTAGTATTTTAGCATATCAAGTGATAAATATACTTCATATATTTTGAAAAAACTTAGTAACTGGCAAGTTTCAATTTGAGGAATGAAACTTCCAT
>SKCR01007469.1:0-49345 GCA_019454045.1 Zanthoxylum bungeanum | reverse complement strand
TGTATTGTGATAATAATAGGGCTATAGCACAGGCTAAGGAACTATGGTCTCATCAATGATCTAAGCATGTACTTTGACAATTTCATCCAATTCATGAGATCTTATATTGTGGCGATGTGAAGATCGAATCAGATGACAACATTGCAGATCCACTGACAAAAACTATATTTCAGTAAAAGTTTGAGTGACATGTACATAGTTCAGGTGTTAGATATCTGATTTATTGGCTATAGGCCAAGCGAGAGATTGTTAGAAAATTATGACTCATAGCATCACTATTTGTAAAGATTATTGTGTTTTTGTACAAATTAACTATGTGACTAAAGGAAATTGCTATTTTATCATTATTGTAATTGGATTACTTGGATATATATTAATGATAAAAGTCTATATGGTTCAATCAGATTAATAAGATATGAGATAGTATTAATACACGAACGATTTAATCATTAAACATCCATAGTCGAAGTATTATTGAGACTGGACATTGATAATGCGGAATAGACTAGTATAACACTTGTGCACATTATGGAAGCTTAACGGCATAGTTCTCATATATTTAGGTATTGGATAATTATGCAAGTGTAATAAGAGGTTCTGTTAGCCGTTAGATCGGGAACAGTTCGCTCTGGATAAATCCACTGGGAATCTCATTGGTAGTATGACTATATGTCTATGGGACTCCGAATCAGGGTAGGTGTATGTGATCCTTAACCTGAGACTTATGTCGCAATTACTTGCGACAATTAGTTTACTTTAGTATTGGTCGTCCGGAGCTTTAACAGGTTCTGTGTATGCCTGATTTGGGTTTACTGAGAATCGTAGTGTATTGGATATGATGTCAAGATGGGAGTATCATTTCAGTCATATGGAGATGATAGTCACACAGGATACGGAATTGGTACTCTTAAAAGTGCAGTTATCGAGATAGTATGACTAGGTCATGACTTTTCGATTACGGAGACTAGTTACTCGGGATCCGATATATGCTTCGTACGGGGCAGACACAGAGCCAGCCCTAGGCCTAGCATGTGACATCCGATATTGGATCGTATTACGCATTACATTGTATTACTACGCCTGATACAGATTATATTCCTCGGCGAATATTTCGGGATAATTGGGTAGGCACGGTGATTTGCTAGAAGCCAACCATGTCTTGTAAATCGGTGAGAACACGGTACAGAGTACGCATGTGTTCGGATAGTCCGATAACCGTATTTACAGCCAACATATCCATGAATATCTTGGGTTGCTTCCCAAAGATTCACCAATGACATTTGACTCAAATAGAATTAATCTGGGATTAATTATGAGAGAGAATTAATCTGAGATTAATTGCGGCAAGAATTAATCTGGGATTAAATTCGTATAAAAGAGAGAACGCGATTAATTTAGAATTAATCGATAAAATAAATTTAATAGTTAAATTAGATTTTTCTATTTAATTTATTTATTTGAGGCTAAAATAATATATCAAATATATTAATTGAAATCGGATTTCAATACGAAATTAAAATTGGATTTTAATTCAGGCAAACAAATTAATTTGAAAGCGACTATCGTAATAATTTTACGAGACATAATTATTTAATTAAATTGGATTTAATTATTTCGCGACGACAAATTCGTTTAATTCGGAATTAAATGAACCCGAGCCCAAGCTAAGTTGTGTGTTGAGTAACCCAACATAAAATTTTGAATTTAAATGTGGTGGGACCACATCACTTACATCAATCGTCAAAAGATTGATGGAAGTAATTGGCTTTCTTTAAAATGTGGCATTTACAACACAACAACCAAGTTTTGAACAACTATTTACCATCTCTCTCTTACTCCTCTCTTGGCCGATTCTTCCTCTCTCACTTGGGAAAATTTTCACCAAAGCTAGCACTTGGAGAGTCATTTGAGGTGTTAGGGAAACTCACCCAAGGATCAAACAACTCAACACAAGCTTAGAGCTTCATCCAAAAGAGCAATTTTTGAAATTTCTCCCTAAATCAATGTAAGTCATTCCGTAACTTTTACTTGATTATTTCACACACAAATCATGTTTAGAAATTTTTAACTTTATAGTAAATTATTTAATAATAGTGTTACTTTTGGTCAATCCAAACTTATTAATTCGTTACAGTGTTTGTATAAGATTTGGTTGGTAACATGTTCTGTCCACTAAGATAAACAACATTGGTTATTTTAGTAAATATCACGATTCTATCATATCTAAGGAATAAATCCAATTCATAGTCCATAATAATAATACCTTAGCGGCATTCTTACTAATATAGATTTATATTATGTTTTTTGATATCAACCAATTGCATAAATAATTAGCACTTGTGTATAATGATGCAAGTTGAAATATGAAATAAATGGTGCGATTATGTGTTATCTTTTGAAAGAAACAAAATAAAAATGAATGCCATATATTGAAATATCTTTTTTTTTCCTCAATATATTAGGAATAAACTCGGCTTGATCTCGGCTTTACTTGTATTATTGACTCATCTAATATCTATGAACCTGCACTCACTAAACCAAATTTTGGTGGTACCAATACAACCAAATAATCCAAGTTACGAATCTCAATACAAGTTCGTTATAAGCTTCAGTGTGCCAATAGCACCACGTGATCAATATACTAGCTTTATATAATGTACAAGCGAGTAATCAATTGATTTTTGAAATCGATTAGTTGTTTTAAATCGCAAAACTGGTATAGTTATATCGGTTTCCTGATTCAGGGAAAAGCTTGCACAAATATTTTTTTTTATTTTTCTAGTAACGCTTATGCCGTCATACGCCAACTAGTATCACGTTGGAAACCTTACAAAAAAAAAAATATTCAGATATTGAGTTAGTAAACCTTCGCAGGAAACCTTACAAAAAAAATTTATAACACCCCGACCTATAACAACCTTATCCAAAAAAAGTATAGAGTCGGAACGCTATCAACACCTCAACACTAATCTTAAATTCACGAACCCTTGAGCAAATATCCTAATATTAATAAATTAATAGTCATTCGTAAAAGACAAAAAACTTTGTTCAAACCAAATTTTAAGTTAACTACACTGTATATGATAAAACAAAAAATTAGATCTTCTCAAACCTATCCATCCAAAATAGAAGCCTAAATCAGTTGAATTTCTTCATACTTTCTTCTGGGGAATTTCCCTAGAACACTAAGAATAGAGTATCTTGTTTGTTTATTTTCAGCTTTCTTATATTTTCTTTTTATTTTAGTAATAAAACTTTATTTGTTTTATTTAAAGCATGAGTAGGTAACTTCTTTCTGCTGGGGTGAAAGGTGAAACTTTTATTATGATAATTTAGATAAATCTCTCTTATTTTATAATATATAAATTATCTTAAAATCTAACTTAATTAGATGCCGCCTTTATGGTCGGTTGGACTTAATTAAATTAATTTTAACATGGCTTAATTGGTACCGCCTAAATGATCGATTGGTAATATAATGCAAATTTATATATTATAATAAGAGAGATTTCTAGATTTGAAATATTGAAAGTGGATCCTCTAACCCCCAACATTTTATTTCATTGTTGTAATTTTTACTATTTAGCTTTCAACTTGTTTGTATGAAGGTATGTATTATTTATGTCTTTAGTAGTCATAGGTATGTATTATAACTAAATACAATATCTATGGTTGTGATGAATTCCAATATCAATGGTTTTGTAAGTTGATTTATCTTATGTCTTGTGTGACATTATGATTTATTTATTGAGTCTTAAACTTAATGCTTCTTGTTAATTGGACACTATTAAGATTGATTTGGTAAACTTAAAATGAACTTGACGAATGGATTTTAGGTTTCAGCCTTAGACTCAATAGTTCATGATCTCACCTTAAAGATTTTCTTCCATGATAGACATATACTTGTCGGGCATGGGTAGCCATATTTGGAACTTGATCTTAATGAACTCATAGTTTCTTAATTATCATAGACATATAGTTAATTGGGTTACTTTGGATGTTTACATTCGACCATCGACCAAGGTTTTTGCATATCTTCGTGTTCCAGGTTAATAAACCAACATATTACACAAGTATAAGATAATCTCTTCATCTTTAGAAAATATTGGAAGGATTCACAACCTTAAATAGTTTCATATTATTGATAACTTTTAGAATTTACTATTGTTTTGTTTTATTTACATGTTCTTAGATAAAAATCAGCATCCAACCAACAATCCAATCAATTAGATATTGGTAGACATTTAGCTTCGTAAATTAATAGCATAGGTATTAAGTCCTCGTGGAATCGATACATGTTATACTACTTGAGTGATCCGTGCGCTTACGTAACGTGAGTGATTTCACCGATCACTACTGTTTGGGTTAGACTTAGTTGTCCCTGGTTTCGGTGCATAAACCACGAGAGCAGGACGCGTGGCATCTCGAGGAAACAAAGAAAAAAAAGACCCTGGAAAGATGTGATAGGCATTTAAGAAGGCATTTTTAAGGTTTCACAATTTCTAAGAACGGTTCAAAATCCCTAGAAAGACCTTTTAAAGTCACTCATTACAGAGTATAATCTTTTGACGATACATGTGTCTTCAAGACCCGAGGATATGGGCACAATCTACACATTTATTATAACACTTCCTGACATCAACTTACCAACTCATTGATACCAAGAACTATGGGACAAATGTTGATGGTAATTCTCAACCCCGAGGAACTCAGAAACCTTATTAGGGGTATAATGGGTTTTGCACGATAGATGATGGGGGTCGGAGGTCCCTGAGAGAATGAGATCAGACAGAAGGGCCCGAACCTAAGATACAGAAAGGCACCCGAGGGAAAATTCAGTTGAGAATAGTTTGGGACTACCAATCTGACCCAATGGAAAGGTATCAAATTCAACAGTGCTTGAACATATGCGAAGAGCGACCCGAGGCGGTCGGAATCGGCCTTGGACAGAATATCAACAATAGACTCGTTTTCAGAATCCTAGAGCAGCCTCGGCATTCAGAACCTCTTATCAGCTTCTGAAACTAGAACCGACCCAGCAGGCCAGACCCAGTAAAGAATAGATGTAGATGATCCAGTTCTTATCACCTCGGCATGCTGTCCCGGAGACTGATATGGAGTTTGTAGTATCTCGTACTCACATACGAATGACATAAGCCCTACGAGGAAGTTTGGGCCACCTAAAGGCTGATGCGATGGGAGAAGTTCATAGGCTTATCCACTGACATGCGGAACTATGTGAGTGGTTGAAATGCCGGCTAGCACATTGGCAGAATGTGTGGCAGTAGGCAAAAGGTGGGAATGATGGTTTTAATATGGCAGATGGTGGTTGTGTCAGACCGTCAAAGCCACTGTTTGTAGAGTATTTGGGGAAAGGAGTATGGAGGACAATGAAGGGCTGACGTGGGCTGACATCACTATGGCATAATAGTGGATTTAGACGCACTATATAAAGGGGTTGAAGACTCAATTTCAGGGGTTGGCGAATTCATTTAGCTATCACTTTTCTATATTTCACCATTTATAAAAGCTAAAAAAAGCTTAGTGTTAGAGAAAGACAAGGCATGTTGGTCTGACCTGAGCTAGTAATAAAAAATTTCTATTCTTTGCATATGTGGACGTAGGTTGGAGCCACTCTCCACCGAACCACGTTAAATCTTTTGTATTCTCTATGATTTCTTATTCGCTTACCAAATTTGCTTTGGTTTCCAATAAATCAATCAAATTCACTGCTTGGGAGGTTTATTTGATGAGTATATTTTCCTAAATTGCCCCTGAAATGAAAACCAGCCGTCGACATATAATATATATAATAATAAAATTCCTGAGGTCAGAGCAGAACATGTTGAGTCCTAGGGAATAACCCCACGAACGAAAAGGAGGAAAAAAAATCTAGAAAGGAATAGGGTTTTTTTTTTTTTTTTTTAAAAAAAAATAGCTTATTTTTATGAAAGTTTACAGTTTTGCTCGTAAATTCACTAATTCACACATTAGATAAATCCTAATTATTAATTCAGTATCTAGCATAAGCTCACCCATGAGCACTAAATCCCGATTCTATTGCCATCCCTAGTGTTGCGGTCCACCCCCTAGGGATGGCCTACCACACAAACGATCACTTGAATCTCTCAAATTTTAAATAAATTAGGGAACCCAAATCTAAGAAATGTTAAAATCTATTATAACAAGGAAGGTTAAAAAAACTCTTTCTTCTATCAAAAGAAGGCCAAATATTTTTTAAAAATTCATCTAGGGCATCTCCGCCCATGACTTCTACCTATGGTTTGTAACAATTAATATCAGAGTTAACACCATACCTCACAGTTGCAATTGTGCGATGCAATAGGTGACATTGATATTACAATATTCTGACGTAACTAGTTGGATTAGTGGAAAATCTAACATTGCGTCATAATTACGAAGCGTGGTGGAATATTGTGAACCGTTTGTCTCACTTTGGCTAAGTATGAGATTAATTGGTGGTTTATTAATTCTTGGTCACCTTTTCCTTATAACACTGTTTTTAAGGATGAGTTATACTCATGTTCATAACTTATAGTCTCTAAATAATTAATGGCCAAAACACAATTTTTTATTATAATATTCTGTAATGACAAGAGTCTCAAAGTGTAAAAATAAACTTAGACTTCGAAGATATCAGGAGATAAAATGGACCTACGTTACTGAATCGTGATCCTACGAGTTTGTTATTTTTATATTATGGTTCTATCGAATTAAATCTAGATTTCACCTCTTGAAAGTAAAAGAGAACAGGGGAAAAAAAGTGTTGATTTTTCCCTTGTAATCCATTGCATTAAACTAAAATCATATCACATTATTATTATTATTATTCCTCTTTGAATGATTTATTTACAAGATTTCCTCTCTGATCATGTTGTATGATAAAAATAATGCAACAGAATCTTGCCCATTCAGAATTGAAAGGGCACTCCCCTTGCTGCAGCCGCATCACAGTACCCAATAACCCTCATCGTATAATTATTAGAGATGCTTATTATTATTATTTATTTGTAAATCTAATAATTATTCAACCACCCCGATTGCTGTACAATACAATAAGCATTAAGCCACAAGCACCGTCTCAAAACAGCACTTATAGGGCCAGCCATTAATGGACGTTAGCAGATAAGCGCGACTCATCTTATTATAGATAAATATTATATATACTAAATGTAAAAAAATAAAATTAATGAATATCCTATATTTAATTATAATTATTTAGGAAATGCAAATTCTTTAATATTCTCTCAAATTAACAAATATGACTTATAACTTATTCTATTTTATAACTTTTTATTGAAGGGGAATAAATCTCTTAGTGCAAGTATAGATTTAACTAACTTAGATACACTTTTATAGTTAAATTAATATAACTTATGACTTTTAAACTTATACTAATATATAAGTGAAAGTTATGAAAATATGAAAAATTAAACATTAATACTTCATTTGAAATAAATACACATTTAATTACACACTTTCAATCATTAATAATCTAAGAAAATGAAGAGTTTTGAAGAGTCGAGAAAATTAAAGGTTTGAAATTGAAGAATATGAAAAGATGGAACATTAATAACTCATTTGAAAGATATTATTTAATTAACGTATTTTTAATAATTAATAATTTATGAAAACAAAAGGTTTGGAGGAAGAATATGTGAAGAGTTATACATTAAAAATTCATTTTAAATATTAATAATTAATTATAAATATTAATAACTTATACACACATACGTGGACAGCCTCAAACACTACAAAAAAGTCAAATAGCAAAAACATTTGTAGTTATTCCATCGCTAATGGTTAATTAGCAACGGTAAAATTTCTTCTCTAATTTGTTGATCGCAAAAAAAAAAAAAAATAGCGATGGATATATTACACCCGTCGCTAAAATTAGCGACGGAATTTTATTCTGTCTCTATATAGCAATGGAAAATTACATAGCTAATTAGCGACAAAATAAATTTATGTCGCTAAATAACGACGATAGAAAATTCAGTAGCTAATTAGAGACAGAATAATTTTCATCGCTATTTAGAGACGGAATAATTTTCGTCTCTAATTAGCGATGGAATAATTTATGTTGCTATTTTGCGAGGGAATAAATTTTCGATAGCTAAATAGCGACGGAATTTCCGTAGCTATTCATTTTTAAAAAAATTAAAAAGACGGAAATTTTAAAATTTTAGAGAGGTGGGAAATTTTTAAATTTAAAGATGCGTGAAATTTTTAAATTTTACAAAAAATGGAAACTTTTAAATTTTAAAGAGGGAAATACTTTAAAAATTTAGAGATATGGGAAATTTTATAATTATATAGATGTGAGAAATTTTTAATTATAGAGAGAGAAAATTTTTAAATTTTAGATAGGGGACAATTTTAAATTTTTTGTATGGTGGAAAATTTAAAGAAGTTAATTTTTTTTTAATTGTTGTATGTACATCTTCAATTCCGCAAGATACTGTAATGTCCACCACAAGTTTCGACACACCACCATCCATTTGCACCATCTTAAATAAAAAAATATATATTAGTGTTTGTTTCTCAGGAAAATTTAAAAGAGGAGATAAGAAAAATGAGGAATTGATAATGGGAGTTGAGGTGTGAAAAATTTTGATGGTATGCGAAATTGAGTAAGAAAATTTTTGATGGTATATTGGAGTTGAGAGTTTAAAAGATTGTGGTGTATGTATAGAGCAAGAAAATAAGAGAAGCGGGAAGATTTATAATTTTTGAGACATTTAAAATTTTCGTAAGATGGGAAATTTTTGAAATTTGACGAAATTTAGTGACGAAATAGAGATTCCATTTCTATTTAGCGACAAAACATATGTCTCTAAATTTTTCAAAAGGTGGCACCGACATAATTAAATCTTGAAGGGATTGAAAATTTTAAAAATTAGCGACAAAATATAGATTTCATTTTTATTTAGCGGTGGAATATTGATTCCGTTTCTATTTAGCGACGGAAAATCTGTCTCAATTTTTAAAAAAAAAAAAAAAAAAAAGCGACACGGAGGAATAAAATTTTGGGAGATTGAAAGTTTTAAAAATTAGCAACAGAATATTGATTCTGTTTCTTTTTCGCAGCGGAAAATCTGTCTCTATTTTTTTAAAAAAAAATAGCACCGAATGAATAAAATTTAGGGGGATTGAAAATTTTAAAAATTAACGAAGGGTTAGAGATTTTGTTTCTATTTAGCGACGAAAAAATTCTATTTCTAATTAACAATAGTTTTGCAAAATTAGAAATTTAAATAAAAATTTAAAATTAACGACGGAATAGAGATTTCATTTATATTTAGCGACGGAATATTGACTCTATTTCTATTTAGCGACGGAAAAATTTCGTTTCTAATTAAATATAGTCTTACAAAATTAGAAATTTAAATAAAAATTTAAAATTAGCGATTGAATAAAGATTTTGTTTTTATTTAGCAACGGAATAGAGATTCCTTTTGTATTTAGCGATGGAATATTTATTCTGTTTCTATGTAGTGACAGAAAAAATTTCGTTTCTAATTAACGATAGTTTTGCAAAATTATAAATTTAAATAAAAATTTAAATTAGCAAGAGAATAGAGATTTTGTTTCTATTTAGTGACGAATATAATTTTCGTTTCTATTTAGCGACAAAATATTAATTCTATTTCTAATTTAAATTAGCGACAGAATAACAATCTTTCGCTAATTAGCGACGGATTTATGTTTCCGTCACTAATTAGCAACAGATTTCCTAGTCCGTTGTTAATTAGTGACGAAAGCTGAGACAGACTTAATTTTCGTCTCTAAGTTCGTCATAAATTCCGTAGCTAAATTAGCGCCATTTTTAAGGATGAAATTTTTCTGTCGCTAAATTCCATCGTTAATTTCATTATCCGTTTCAATTCTTTCGCTAAAGTTTGAAACAGAATATTCCGTCGTAAAATTTTATCGCTAAAAATGTAATTTCTTATAGTGAAAGATAAAAGACGCATACGTGGATAGTTTAAAAATGAAGTTATTTTTCAGCTTTTATATAGTATATAGATGGCGAAAGTCGAGGCTGTTACTACCTAGTTTGCTTAAAACTTTCAAATTATTTTATCCCATCCTAATTTTTTAAGATAATTAATGGTTCTAAATTTTTTTTATTATAATTAATTATCTCAATATAAAAATATATTGGCTCTTAGAATATCAGAACGGCCTAATCGGGGCATGAGCTATGAACCCATAACCTCTTGAACTATTTGAAATCGTTTATAGATTTGTAAATCATGTGATGACAAATAAGTAATTAATTTTTCTACGAGGGATTGAGTTATAGCTAGTGTTATTCAACTTGCAGTTATTAGAGAGACAATTAACAGAAACTATATTTTTTATCTTCATATTTGCAATGATGTATCTGGTGAGATGGTCTTTGCCCACTTGCACTTTATGATTTTACTGACCCATTTGGTTCTAGTGGTGATGATAAGTGTGATTGACAAATAGATCAGTTATGAAATACTCTAATCATAATTTAATATTTTTTTTAATTTAAATTCAAGTTGGGAAAACACGATAACAACATCACATCAAAATTTAAAAAATTGAACTACTTTAATATTTTAAAAATATTAATAAATAATACATGAATTTGAGGTTAGATTTTTATAGGTTCGGTTTTATCAACCCTAATGAAAAGTCCATTTGTTGATCAACTGTGTTGTGGGTGTATATATATATATATGTTGATGGTGTTTTCAGGCATTAAGATATTTAAAGCAGCACGACGAGGACATAAGGGTAATTCCCTCCTTAGGAGAGATCGTTAAGGCCGACCCGACCACTTTAAGGGTCCAAACACCTTGCAGTTTCAAACCAGCCACGACTCTTAGAGACCGAGCACATTTTGGTTTCAGACCGAGCATGTTATGATCGGTTACCGAGCACTTGGGTTCAGATAACCGGGCACTATCGGGTCGACAGCAGCATTCTCAGTACAAAGGACTATCATGACCGACTTCATGAAGACCGACCAGATGGCGAAATATGCTCAAGAATATGACACCCTATTCTTGCGGATAAGATAACAAGTTATCCCACTTTCACGAGGAAAAGTAATGAGTCAGAATCCAAAAAGGAACAAGAAAAGTGAAGGCAATATTAGACTAGGAATCCTTGCAAGAGGAGGACACTGATTCAACTAGGAATTCTTATACAAATAGGAGTCTAATTTCTGTACTATTATAAATAGGAGGGCAGAGTATGTGTAAGGGGATTAGAATCATCAAGCTCTGACTTGTAAAAAACAAAAAGAGACCTGAAAAGGGTGCTTGAGTAATAAAAGTATCATCCTGTTTGTGTCCGTGGACGTAGGTCGGATCCAAATCCACCGAACCACGTTAAATCTCCTTGTTGATTGGCGTGTTTATCTTTTTTTGCTAAATTTGCTTTTGGTCCCCCATAACCAAACAAATTCACTATTGAAGGATGATTACCTCGGAAGTGTTATTCATATATTACCCTGAGACCAAAATCCACCGTCAACAATATATATGCATGCATTCATGCCTGCATGCATGGATGGATGGTTTGCTTGGCATCCCATTTGTGTTTTATTCTTGATATGTAATAATTTAAAAAAAAAAACGTTGGAAACCTCACAGTCAAACCACTCGATTCGAGCTTAAACGGAGCAGGTAAAACCTCTATTATCTCAAGCTCTTATAAAAAATACACATCATGGATTTGAACCCAGGACCTGACAACTAAATATTAAACTCTTTACCACCAAAGCACACCCATGAAGACAATATGTAATAATTTCATTGATCATACAATACAATTTAGGATCCCATTTTTTGTGTCTAAGAAATTTATCTTCATGAAAACTTGTAAAAGACATATATCAATACGTTTAACGCCTTCTGGTGCATCAACCAGTATCCAAACATGGTTCGTATACATGAATCCATTTCAGACTTCATGGCACTTTGCCATAAAAGGAGTCGATATCTTGTATCACTTCCTCATACGTAGTCGGTTCATCTTCCTCAATAAGATTAATATCTACATGAGGTGAGATCAGAAACCCATACCCCCAGGTTGTTTTCTGACTCTCTCCGACATATGCGGTCTTGTGTATTCGAAGATTGTGGTACAGTTTCATCCCTGATGAACTGTTCATGTTTCGTAAGGGATCGGTTCCTGGAATAGTATCACTTTGATTTTCATCGAGTTCTACTTTCCTCCCACTTACCACTGCATATAGGAATTCCTTTTCGAGGAAAACCGCATGGAGAGCAATAAATACATTATTCTCTTGTGAGTTGTATAAGTACTATACTTTGGTTTCCCTAGGATAACCAATTACAAATAGGCACTTATCCGATTTGGGTTCAAGTTCGGTACCATCCAAACGTTTAACGTGCCCAGAATCCCCAAATCTTCAGGAATGAGAAACCCGATTTCTTTCCTGTCCATATCTAATATAGAGTCTGTCCAACAGACTTTGATGGAACCTTATTCAAAATAAGTATTTCACTGTTTAATGTGTATCCTTAGAAGGAAATTGGTAGCTCATAGCAACTCATCATTAACCTTATTATGTCCAACAAAGTTTGGTTTCTCCGTTCGGACACACCGCTCAATTGAGGTGTTCCGGGAGGAGTCCACTGTGAAAGAATACTATACTCTTTCATGTAATCTTGAAACTCATATGTTTAAGTATTATCCATCACGGTCCGACCGTAATGTTTTAATACTTTTATCTGTCTGTTTTCTTACTTCGTGTTGAAACTCTTTCAATTTCTCAAAAGTTTCCGACTTGTTTTTCATAAGATACACATGACCATAACGCGATGCCACATCCGTAAAGGTTACGAAGTATTTATATCCACCTCTAGCCTAGCTAGACATGGGTCCACTTACGTCACTATGAACGATGGCTAACAGATCGGTGGCATTTGCCCCTTTACCATTAAAAGGTGATTTAGGCACTTTGCCTAATAAACAAGATTCGCAGACATCATTTGAATTAGGATCAAATCTGTCCTAGTATCCACCCTTCGAAATTGTGGATATACAAGTCTTGTTAATGTGTCTCAGACAACAATGCCACAAATAAGTCTCGTCTGATTTACTCAATTTGAGCCTTTTGTTTGTCATGTTATATGTTTAAGATTCATTTATATTCAAAATATAAAGACGGTTATTCACATCTAATGTGTATATCTCAATATCATTTTTATAAACAAAACACTCGGTGTTCTGGAACATAAAGGTATACCCCCAACGGGTTAAACTAGATACAGAGATAATGTTCTTAGTCAAACTATGTACATTATAACAGTCTCCTAATTTAAGTACATGCCCCAATGGCAGTTCCAAAACTTAGGTTCTTATGGCCAAAATAGCGACTATCGCCCTGTTTCCGACTTGTAGGTCGATCTCATCTGAAGCTAGTATCCTGCTAATCAGCAGATCCTGCACATCAGTACATATGTATGTTCCACATCCAGTATCAAAATCCAATTTTAAAACTGGTAGTAGACATATTTATAATAAACATACCTGAAGCTGGAGCCTTGTCTAACCTTCATTTCCTTCATGTCTGCCTTGTCCATACGGCAGTCACACTTCTCGTGACCCCGTTTGACACAGTTTAGGCAAACATCTTGAGATATGTCATTTGTCTTCCCAGAAGACTGTGACGATATAGCCTTGCCCTTTTCTTCACACCCCCAGAAGCCTTCGGCCAAGCCTTGGCCTTCTGGGATGTCGAAGTAAAATGCGCCTTGCGCTTCTTGCCTTTTAGAAGCTCTGGCTGTGCTTCCTTGAGCATAGCCATTAACTCTCTAAGAGTTCTCTCTTGGTTCATCATGTTGAAGTTCATGACGAACCCGCCCCAGCATTCGGGCAGAGACTGTAAGATCAAATCTATGGAAGACTCAGCCTTATAGGTAATGCCCAGCTAACCTAGCTGTTTGATGTCAGCAATCATCTACGACATCTAGTGCTCGACAGATGTACCCTCTGACATGCACGAGCGAAATAGCTTCGTTTGCAATTCGTACTTCTAATATCTAAGGTTAGATCTATGAAGAAGTTCTACATCAATATGACTCAGATGCGATATCAATATTGTGTTATAGCTATTAAGTTGTCTATGTATTTAGAGATCAAATCCAAAATACTATGTAGATAACCACAAACACAATACTAATATTAAAACTTCTAATCTATAAGGTCACTATGCAACTTCATAAGTCAATACTTCATTAGTTACATCTAATTCTACTAATTCAGTAGAATCAACGGTGACACTCTCACTGCATCTTTTCTAACTTTATATGACGTGGACCATCTAACGTTATAATTAGACTCAAAAAAATCTGACTCTAATGGTTGCGGATTATATTCTCCATGAATAAGAAACTTGTTCTTAATATCTCAAAGATAACAAAGAACATGATTTAGACACATCTTATGGTCTACATCATATCAAAATAACTCGTAAAATTATAATTAAATTGATATCTTTAATCGCACATAATATAGTATTTATTATGCCATCATCTTATAATGCATAATATTGACTAGACATTCTAATCAATTTCTCTTTCGATAAAGGAACCATAATTTACGAAAGATGAATATTATATATAAAAGAAACACTAACTGTCAAACAGTTACAATAACTGTCATGCATATAGTTTTGATTTGTCCTTTATTAGATCATATCTAATGCACGACTAATTAAAGTATCTCACAAGTCTCTAGTTTTATATCATATAAAAAACTTTATATCAAATATAATAGAGACTACTCCCTACTGCTTTCACAGAGAAAAGAAGACTTAGGTAAACCTTTTTACATCACAAACATATCTTATTATATTAATAGTGATAATGTCTTTAGGATATATAACACTAGAAAGAAATTTGTATGCTCCCATTGACCCTATTATCAAATATGTATTCTCTATGCTTTGATAAAATCAGACAATCTGACTGTATCAAAATTAGAGAACACATTTTTTGGAAAACTTATCTGAGTCTAAAATAGGCTTTATAAGCTAATACACCAAACTGTGATCTCAGCAGAATACAAACTCCAAGGCCATTCTAGAATGAACTCTTCAAACAAAGAAATCGCAACAGATCTCTTATTCGAAGAAACCATTCAAGAATGCCACTTTGCATTCTTTAGCTAAAATACAGTTTAATATCAACATTAACCAACAGATCCTTAATTGTTCAATTAGTACGACTAGAGACAAGTTTCCTCAGAATCTACAATAGATTAATGAGTATAATATTTCTCACTGCCATACTATAAAGGTCAAACATTTAATAGGCTCACTTTGCTTTTGTTGCGCAAACAATTTGCACATTTTATGAACGATTCATAACGAAGCTCAATCAAGTTCCGAACTTGATCGTAGTAAGCTATGAATAATTTTAGATCTATGGTTTAATGCTAACTTCTGAAACCGATATCAAATATCGCTTCCACTATAAGTTATAAGATGATTTTCTTCGATAAGAAAACAACATAATCATTAAGTATCAAATACTTTGTGAATGATTCCGACATCCTATTGAACTTATACGGAAGTTGTCTAAGAGCTTTTTCATCTTACTAATTACGTGGTTCCATTTATAGTTGAAGAATTCAAAGACTCGTGATGAATTTTAAAGATATAGTTTTCAACATTTCAAATAGAATATCTTTGAACCATTCAAAATATTCTATCTGTGTTTCATCAGAAACATATTGAAAGTTCTCGAACCATTCAAGACGTTTAATATATATTCTTTTAAAAACACGTAACTAAGTCATGACAACTCATTAACTAAGTTACGAAGTAAAAAAAACTATCCAAGGTAATTTCTAATTCATTAAACTACATACATCCAATGTATTAGTTTAATAAATCTGTGGTCCAATGACGATCATGGTTAAATGAGATTTAATCACATCCTGAATAAAATATTCATTAAATGGATAAGGATATATGGTGTGATATTGTATCAGACCATCCATTACCATAAAGAATAAACATCTAATGCTTATGTGATAAAATCTCATAAAGCACTGTTCTATGTTATTTAGTTAACCGAATATTTTTCTTAATGTTTATCTCTTCATCAATGACATTACTAGTCATATTAAAGTATGTAACAATTGTTTAAAAAGAACAAGTAACTATCCAATAGTCGCAAGTTCTGATATCAAATATCAAAAAACAATCATTAAACACTATTTTAAATAACTAGACGGGAGATTTGGTATCCAATACCTACAGTTGTCGTATTGTGAGAATCAATATTCTCTATACACAACTATACACATTTCCTTTCTTTAGCTTTATAATTTGCCTTCAATTATTCACAATAATTACAAATAATTGATTAGCAAACTGTGTCAAACACGTGACTTCTAAAAGCCACTAAAGCCAAGAAACGTCATTATAAAATAAACAAATATTTAATGGAATTTTCTTAATGCCAGTCAAGAATCTCGAGACATGAACTAATTCATGTCAATTCTTACAGCACAAGAAATTATTCTCTCTAGACAATTATATCATAAAACAGATATCTATTTAGATTACTAATCGTGACGTAGTAACTAAGTCACTAACCATCTTGATTTTCAAGAAAATCGGAACAACAGTTCCCGATGGTTTTGACTAATCTAACAATATCAAAGTCTACTAACATTCTATAACCTATTCTAGAAAAATACAACCATAAGTGAAGTCAGAAAACATATTCAAATAGTATACATGCAGTGGATAAGAAGTTTAAATTCTATTAACAATATAGAATAAGGAAAACACACAAGCGGGAATTTCCATAATATTACACACTGCTTTAGTTATGGATTTTTAACCTAGTAGTGTCTCCCACTACTTTATGTAATACCGTAATCCCCAACGAAAAATGGGAATTCAATAATTAAATCGAATTCCATAGTGAGAAGTGGACCCCATGAATATATTTCGACTCACAGCTTTGGCACGATCTCGCCTACGTATATTCATTAGGTAGACAACTCATTGTCAATCACACTCACTGTGATTCCTGATTTTGGTCCTGACCGTTTCTCGTTATGACAGTTTTGGCACGTTCACACGGAGGCGTATCAAGGCTTCACTTGCCAATGACAAACTCAAGCTACCGATGTAGTCCTGACAGCTTTGGCACGTTCAGGATTTTCACTTTCACTTGAATTTGTCCAGTATCAAATATACATCCGGCATCGATAAAATTCTATCAACTACACCTTCACTGCTTTGGCACTTTCTCGGATACAACCATAGAAAGATACCCATAAACTGTATTGACAAGACGGACCAAGAAACATGCATCCAATACATGTCACTTTACTGCCTTATTTAAGCGGGGATATTCCTCAAGAAAGCATTGTTCTACATCAAATGCATAAATTAATCTAGATAAATTTCTAAACTGTTCAATTCTACCTTAGAAAATATAAGTTAACTTAACCATTAAATTTATGTTACGTTTCCCGTTAGCGTAGAACTGAAAAGTCAAGAAATATCTAAATTACATGCATGTGCAAACATCAAAATTGGATTATATATCATATATCAAGCATGAAAAATATTATGGATGAAGGACCATACTGGCTCTGATACCATTTTTGTTAGGGTTTTGGCGCGGGCGCAGCGGAAGCTCGCGGTTCGGGTGAAATCGTAATTTTAAAACTTTTAAAATTACCGAATAAATTATTCAATATCCAATATGAATAATTCATTCATATTTCATCTAAACATATTTATTCGATATCAAATAACGACATAAATAGTTAAGAAACATCGTAAAATTTTTACGAAAATATTTTCTGTAAAATGGCATAAAACACGTTTTTGACCGAACCAACCACCCAATGCCATGAGGGCTGCCCAGGTCAGCCCCAATAGTACTAGGGTAATTCATGAGCTGCCCGAATAGTGACCAATTCACTGTTTGGGTAGCTGTCACCCGGTTGGCTCAAAAGTCACATGGTAACGCATTTTTTCACTGTTTTCACATATTTCAACTCTGAAATAGTTTTCGGGAATTGTTCCAATACCCAAAACACATCCAATACATTTATATGATATAATTTTCATCACCATAAACCAAGTTTTCCAGATCTGATCCAGAAACCAAAAATATTGATATTTCATGCTTTAATCCAATTTTCTTAACATTAATCATATTAATCATAACACCAATCCAAGCCACCACCAATGAAGCACCTAAGAATAATTCTAGGCATTAAAAGAGTGGGCATAACACTCTAGAATGGAAAAGAGTCATCAAATGACAAAATTGAATCAATATTACATTAATATCATCCAATCAAATTTCACACATGCATCTAGCCTCCAAATCCATCCTCCAAATCAAAAAGCCCCAATTTCTAAGAAGTAAATAAACCCTAGAACCATTATAGTAATTCAAAAATAAACTTATTTTCTACACTTAAGAATATTAAAGATTTCCTACTAATCTTCAAATTTCTTTAAGCTTTTCCTTGCATTCTTCACTTGTTTCTTCAAACAAATATTTGAGAGCTTTCTTTAATGGAGGTTTTGGCCAAGGCTTGGAGAATGAAAGGAAAAACAAAATTTTCACTTTAAAATTCAAGCCATGACCGACCTGGGGGGTATTTTAGTCATTCGTACAATTTAATCTAATTAAATAAAGATAAGCTTTAAGTTTGACAAATCAAATTTGCACACTTCAAGCTTAATTAAATCATGCCATATATAACCAATAATAATCAAACATATTTTTTATAATATTTATGTAATATATGTATATTATTTAATTATTCAAATATTAACATTTAAATATCTAAATAATTAATTAATATAATTATTATCATATATGTATTTTTATTCACATTAAATAACAAATACATATATTAATGGCATGTTTCAAAGTCTTATTTGACAAATAATTAATATGTATCAAATCAAATCTTGTATCTAATACAAATACATATTAATTATTAATTGATCAAAATGCCCATAATGCATGTATTTTCGTTTAACTGTTTAAACGATTCGAATTAACTCATTTAATTCAGTGAAGTATTATGAATAATCTATATTATTCATAACACGTTGCCCAAGTGCTGAACAAGTACACTTCATATTGTGAGACTCTCTAAGTTTAGGTTTATCCGTCACGAAATCCAATTTCCTATCCATAATTCACCCACTCATGAATTATGACGACCACAGATAATCTCGCTAAACTATGCAAGTCAAGGTCATTGCATACGTATAATCCCTCTGTCACAGGCTATCCATATTATACCTGAGATATAGATAAGAACGTCAAATCCTTATGGTATAATATAGTCGACTTTCAAATTTATGATCTCTAAAAAATACTCGGAACTCGCTTCCGAAGTTATACCACGACCATGGATTTACTAGATCACAAACACGTGTAGGAAACCTATGCCATGTACACATGACTGAAAAATTCTATCTTGATACGCACTGGATATCATTAGCATCAGTCCACACCCAACGAACATGCGGAGGTCTGATCTAAATAGATCGGTGACGTGACTACCATCAAAGTGTGGAGGATAACTATATATCCACTGTGGTATCTCAAGTCGAAGGACCACTATGCTCGCTCAACTCGAGAAGATTCCTATTGACGTTGGTGTGTCATCTATTAGGAAATCTTCAGTGAGTCGTTCAGTGTTTATCAAATAAACACCTACATGTCTATACGAGTCTCCCGAGACTTATGGTTCATTGGGATAAATCATCAGATCAAGTCACGATATACGACATGTAATGGTCTCAACGGATTTTACTAATCGACCCGTGTTAGTAAATCTTGACTAGGAACTTTATTTAATGATATACAACTTATAGTGACGCTTCCCAATGTCAATTACAAACTATGTTGTAACTGCGCACTATATTATAAATCCTAAGGTCTTTGTCTAATATACATGTATCACTAAATCAGATTTAGTTTCAATCTAATCATAATTAGATATATAATCGTAATTAGATTGAATATGTATATAAAAGACAAGAGGTGCTACCATTAAATAAGTAATATTATGGAAAAAGTAATTATTCGTATTCATGAATCGGACATAAATACGATCCGGATTAGCACTCCGAGCACCAACCATAGCATACCCTTCACCCCAGCAGATGGGAGTTACCTCATCATACTGAAAAGTAAAATAAATACTGAAAAGTAAAATAAAGAAAGAACTATTGCGTAAAATAAAAATTAAATCCAAAAAGCTGTAAATAAACAAACAAGATACAATCTTCTTAGTATTCTTAAGGAAATCCCCAGAAGAAGGTATGAATTGGAATTCTGATTTCGGCCTCAATTTATAGGGAAAATTTAGTCCATGCGACGCGACGCGTGAAGTGTTGTGCGTCGCGACGCGCCGTTGATCTTCGACACGTGGCACGCGCTTTTGCTGAGATGATGACACATGGCACGTGGCTGTCGGCAGCTAAATTATTGGCTCGACATCGCGAAGCGTGAAGTTGTGTGCATTACGATGCTGACGTCAGTAATGATGTGTAGTGTCGGCAGCATTGGATGATGACACGTGTCTGGTGCATGATAGCAAGATTGCTGTGATATTGACACGTGGCTAGCGCATGTTAGCAAATGTGTATGATAGTAAGTTTCTCTGATGTTGATACGTGTCCGGCATATTTAAGTGGTCGCGACGCAAAAGTGTTATGCGTCGCGACGCTCAATTGATAATTTTGCCCTTTTGCTCCGTTTTTCGCTGTTTTGGCCCCGATTTGATTCCAATGAGTCCTGAACCTTATTTATCTACAAAATATACAAAACACATCAAAATATTCATAAAACTCATGAAACTATACAAAATATTAAGTAAAATGGACGATAAATACTGATATATTTACCGCTTATCAATGATGGATATTATTTTGCAGGTAACCCGGGAGGGTTTTTGGCATTAGGTTATTGGATATGTCAAGTATAATGGGAAAAATTTAATATTAATATTGTTTTTGTTTTATAGTAAATTATAGACTACATGATTATGCTTATATGGACTATGCATTTGGGCACGGAACCATTCTTTTGCATTTTGTACTTAAGGAGTTATATAGATATACCCATATCTTTGCATATCACGCATGTTAGAATATTGGGACACATCCTATCTAGAGTAAGGCTTAGGGGGACTGGGTGGTCTGGCCTCCTGCCGGTAACATCTTGAATTTCTCGGGTGTTACAGTTAGATCCTATAACCTAAAACTATCACTTTTCATATATAGGTATTGAAGTTCCAATAGTCCAACTCAATGGACCATGAGCAAGGGAAGTTCGTATATATATGTGGGTATTCGTTGGAGCGAATACCGAATGACTCACGAATGTTTCCTAATAGTTTGTAGTACACACCACCGTCAATAGGAATCTCCTCGAGTCGAGTAGCATATGTGATCCGTTGACTATAGGATATCATTGATTTGTGTGTGATCCTCCACACTTTAATGTCATGTATGTCAAAGACCTTTCATGGTCTAACCGTTAGATGTTCATTGGGTGTGGACCAATACACTCGTTAATCAATATGTATCAAGATAGGATCCGTCGGCCTGTATGTATACCATAAGAGGTTTAGGTATCCACGTTTATAAGTCACGATTTTTAAGACTTAGGTCAAAGCCAATCACCTAAGGTTGATCACATATACATCTAAAATAATATTCTGATTAGTCATAAAGAATCATGGACATGTCGACAATATGAGATGTACGCCTTGAAAACTTGACGGTATAATATATGTTTCCTAAGCACAACTCAGATAGCATACAACAGAAGGATTGTTAAACATATGTGATTATCTCAACTTATATAGTTCAAAAAGGTCGTTCACGTTCTTTATAATTTCGGAGGTGTTTGATTTGCATATATATAAGCTAGGCTCATATGAAGAACATGTCTGAACTTAGAGAGTCTCATAATATGAAGTGTACTCGTTGAGCACTCAGATAACCAATTAAATTTGATACTAAAATAATATTTAATATTATAATTATCAATTAAAATAATTAAGTATTATTAGATAACATAGATTATTTACTAGACCAAATAAGTTTAATTAGATTAATCTAAATTTATTTAATAGTTAAATAAAAAATCACACAAGGGCATTATTATAATTTCATAAATATATCTGCAATTGAAATGTATTTTGGTAATTACGAAATATGCAATAATATGTGTATTTAACTTGATTTAATTAGATTGATCAAATAGTTAGACAAAGTTGATAAGATTACATCTAATATGCATATTTTGACTAATTAGATTAAGTCTACCAAGAAGTTGATTAAAACTTTTATTAATTAAGAATTCAAAGCTTAATCATAAAAGATAATCTTAGGCATTTTTGATTAACAAGTCTCAACCTAAAAAAAGATAGTTGTGAGAGAAGCTTTGAAAGTTCTCTACAATTTCCAATTTTGAAGATTTAATCTTTCATCTTAACTTGTTAGGTAAGTTTAATGTTTTCTAATAAGTTATGTTTTCATTGATGACATGATATCATTTGTGAGCATATGATGACATATTATGTATTTGATGCACAATAACATAGCTTAAAAGTTGAAATAAGGTTAAAGATTTGTGTTTAGATGCTTAAGAAACATTAAAACACAATTTGGTTGTGATTGAGTCAAGTTTTGTGTATATTGGACATATAACACAAAAATTAGAGTTTTTAACTCTAGATAAATATTTTAGAACTATGGCTATCATTCTAGAATCATTTGATCACCTTTAAGTAACTTACAATTGTTCAATGATTACTTCTTTGTGGGATTCTTGTTTGGTTTGTATTTCAGATTCAAGTTAATGCATATATGTATTTGGATATATTTATGTTTTGTAAAAAAATTGATATTTTGAAAATATGACTTTTGTTCTTTAATTACTTTAGATGTGTTAAAAATATATTGATATTAAAAAATAAATTTTGGGTGTTTAAAATTATTTTGGAAATGTGTTAGCTAATATACCCATAAGTATCAGCTCTCTGAAAACTTTCCAAAGAGCTAATACCATTAGAAACTTTTGAAAAAAAAAAAAAAAAAACAAGCCATAATAACATTGGGTGCTACAGTGCACGCGCAGTGTAACGCGTGTTACGCGCTGAAACATATTTTACCCGTTTTTGAGCTCTCGGATTTCAATTTGTCCCGGATTTTTTCATGTGGACTCATAATGGAATATAGTATTCCACTTTAGTATTTAAAAATACATTCATTTTCTATATCCACTAGTTTGACCCGTTCCCACTGCACAGGGCCTCGATTCGGCCATAGGGGATCCAAATCCGCCTCAACCCTAACATAATACAATACTTTACTAACGAGCCTTTGACACTTGAAGCTAATGATCGATTACTGCAGCTGGTATCCATCTTTTCCATAGTTTATCCTCGGTATGCATGAAATCCTGCATCCCAACAAGTAAATAGGACAAATAAGCTATGTGATTGACTTAGTGAATGAATGTTGAAATGAGAGTAAAATATAAATTTCAATAAAAAGTCATATGTGAATAAATTATAATTTTATAAACACAACAAAAAACTTAAAAAATTTCCTGAAATTTTCTTTTAAACTCTCAAATCTAATATTAATTTTTTTAAAAAAGAGATAATAATTGCAAAACTTTTATGTAAAAATATGTAAATATAGGTGGTATTTTTAACATTTAAGTATTTATGAGGTGCTTAAAAATAATTTTAGAAGACAGAAATTTTATTTTACCATATTATGTTCTTTTTCTTTTTTAATCAAAAGTTTTACTTTTAATAATAAAAGCTCTGCTCGAAAAAATTTCTGTTTGAATATGAAACGAAAATTAAGTATCCTTCACAAATTTGAGACGCATCACACGTGTGAGACACACGAACAGAGAAGCTCACACGTGTCAAACATGGCCAAGGGACTAGTGGATAAGTCGTTGGAAAGTAGTGGGGACGAAAGAAAGGCAATTGATGGCGTTAATGAGAGCAGCGGTTTTATATCTGAAGTTTTAAATGTCTCTGTGGGCTCCACTATCTATCAGACTACAGCTGTTTCTGATTGGATTGTAATATCATATCCTTATCTTTTATAAAATCATAAAAAATAATAAAGTTTTTCTATTTGTTCGAAAATAGCTCCTGCCCTCTTTGGAATCAGAATCATGTACAATTATATATAAAATTCTTAATGATATTTTGATTAATGGATAATTTTTTAAAATAAAAATTCAGGTTGTGAAAAAAATTTCTATCTCGAATCCTAATTTTCGCCTAAATATATTAAAATATCATGAATTTATAAATGTTATGGATCACGATTGATAATTTCAACGTATTCTGACCAAAACCAAATGGACCCTTATATTAAATAACTTTAAAATCAAAATTATTTGTGATTATCTAAAACAACAGGGACTTGTAATAAATATATTCTGATACTCCATTAGATTTAGAACCAGTCTGTCAACCCACTCAATTTGAAGCTAAATCCATGGCTTCTGTACTGTACTCCAATTCTATCCATGTTAATCCCGCCCTTGTAATTTTTATTTTATCCTCCTCTTCAAACCCACCATTCTTTGAATTCCAAGACAGAAAATTCTTAAAAGTTCTTTAACTGTTGGTAATACCTTTTGCTGTAATCTTCCCTTTTTTATCTTTCAACTGCTTTTAGAAGGAAATTTGGAGGAATGAGTGAAGGGGTTTCTCTTAAGCTCAGTCTCAATATGGTTCTTCTAGTGATGTTTCTGTTGCTTCTATGTAAGTATTCAGCTTTTCTTTTCCTTTTCTGGGTTCTGTTGATTTTGCCATGATCTGTCATGTTGTAAATTTTTTACTGTGATTTTTAGCTCATTTTATTATGTGTTTAGTGTTTATGAGAAGGGGTTTCTGTTTCTGGTGCTTGAAAATTGTTGTATAGTTTGTAAAGCTCATTAAATTTTAATTATCATTATTATTTTACCTCAGTTCTCCAAGATTGGAACTAATAATTATCTATTACTGGTGCTTCCTATCTTAATTAAGTAAATAAATTAGCTTTCATTCAATCTTGTTCTGAGTTGGGCTTCCTTTCTATTTCCCCCAAAAGGAGAAATACTGGAAAAGAAAGTCAAGGTTTAGGGCAGTAATGAGGTCTGTGTTCGAATCTAGTGAGTCCGTTTTTTGTAAGAGCCTGGACAGTCGAGGGTTTTTACTGCTCCACTTTGGGTGGTTTGGCGGTTTCAAAAAAAAAAATCATCATCTATGTATTGGTATCTTATCTTGCCATTGCATGTCACAGATTCAGTTGTCCCATAACCTTAATTTATGGCTTACAAACATATTTATAGAATTATAGAGGTGTTACATATCAAATTCTTATACAAGATCATTCACAAGGGGACAGACAGTGCTCTTTTTTTGGTTACAAGAGGTCAAAGTGTTTGAATCTCCCTCACTCCAACGTTGGAGGGGGGATAATTTAATTTAGTGTGGGTTTCTAGAGTAGAGTATTACAAATACTACCATCTTAGCCACATGTTGTGTTGTTACAGGTTTGCATGAATCTTGTTGCAGTTCACTATATAATCCGAAAAGTCATGTATCAACGAACAGACAAGTTGGTGATCTTTTACCTGAAATTCCCCCCAGTGGGGCCCCTCAGCCATTTCTTCCTCTTCTTGCACCTTCTCCATTGGGGCCCTTCACAAATAGCACTGTCCCAAAATTATCAGGTTTTGTTTTCTGGTCTTGTAATGCTATTCCAAAGTGCTTTGGCTCAAAATTTGTACTCAAATTTTCTGTTGGTGCTGTCTTTCTTTACAGGACAGTGTTTGTTAAACTTCACTGCAGCTGAAAGTTTGATGAGCATGACTTCAATTGATTGCTATGCTGTGTTTGCACCACTGCTGGCTAATGTTATGTGTTGTCCACAGCTAGAGGCCACTCTTCTGATTCTCATTGGTCGGTCTAGTAGAAAAACTAATAGGCTTGCTTTAAATGGGACGCTTGCCAATCATTGTCTCTCTGATTTTGAGAAAATTCTGGTGGGCCAGGGTGCTTCTGACAATCTTAAGAAGATATGCTCAATTCAGCCATCGAACCTCACTGAAGCATCTTGCCCAGTCAAGGATGTTAATGAGTTTGAGAGCACCGTGGATTCTTCTAAGCTTCTTGCTGCCTGTGAGAAGGTTGATCCAGTAAAAGAATGTTGTGACCAAATCTGTCAGAATGCCATATTAGAAGCTGCTACCAAAATTGCATTGAAAGCCTCAGACCCTTTGAACATGGATGGGCACAATGTTTTATCCGATCACTCAACTAGGATTAATGATTGTAAAAACATTGTCCTCCGGTGGCTGGGTAGTAAACTTGATCCATCTCGTGCAAAAGAAGTTCTAAGAGGACTGTCTAATTGCAACGTCAATAAAGGTGGGTTTGGACTGAAATGTGGGTGTAACAGTATAATTTTGATTGGAAACTGTTAATGCCTGGGACTGTCAACTATCAGTGGTAATTTCTACAAAATGAACAGAACTCTTCAGTTGGATCTTGTATGTGCTTTCCAGTTGTTTCATTAAAAAAATCTTGCAACTCTGGAAGCATCCACTTTCCAACAATTGAATTATTTAGATGATAAGTAGCACAGTTGAGTACAGGGACTGTTGCTGGCTTTTTGATTTTCTGTCTGTTCCTTATTATATTGGACATGTCCTTATTATATTGGACATGTCCTTATTAGTATTTGAACCATGTAGTCCATCTCTATGCATCCAGCGGTATTGATAGCTGTGGGATGCTAGCTGATCTTTATTTACTGGTCCTTGGTTTTTCTTCATTTCTTTATGAAGGATTAAGTTCATAATTTCTTTTGTTTTCTAGTTTGTCTGTGGGTCTGTGTTGTGTTTTGGACTGTATATTAGTTAATGTTTGCTCCTGGACATTTTTCTCTGGTTGATTTCATTGAGTGATGCCAATCCTTCTGCTGATCTTGTTCTTTTTTTATTTTTTATGTCGTAGTAATATTATTCTGTTTTCTACTTCAGTTTGCCCTTTGTCTTTTCCCGACACAAAGCTCATTGCAAATAACTGTGGAAATGAAACAAGTAACCGAACAGCTTGCTGCTATGCAATGGGGAGCTATGTATCACACTTGCAAAAACAGAGCCTCATTACTAACTTGCAAGCTTTGGATTGTGCTACACTACTAGGAATGAAGTTACAAAAATCAAATATAACTACAGATGTTTTTAAACTGTGTCATATAAGTCTCAAAGATTTCACCCTACAAGGTTAGTACTAGTTCTGTTTAACTATTCTACTTGATGAGAAAATTGAAATAATCTTTTGTCAGACACATAAAGCTGTTACTGATGCATAATTATTTTGTCGCCGTGCTTCTCCTACGTGATAATGGGGATTGATGACATGAATGCAGCTGCTGGAAATCAAGGTAAGATGTGTTGTTACATATTGCCATTTAGTTATCAGATATAACTTCACATTAGCGAGATCTGTAAAATGCCTTCTCCCCTGACTTTCTACTTATCAGCCACCATCCAATTATGTCAGCAACCCCAGACCTCCCATTTATAACCGAAATGTTTAGATCTGTTGCTGTTTATCATTATTGTACTCTTGAATCACTATTGAATCCCGATGCTTGGTGTCTTCATGAGACTGCCAAACATAAGATCACCAGACCTTTTTTTTTTTTTGCACAGAACTATTTTCCTTTCGGCAGAAAAGCAATAAATCAAATTACCAATCTTCCCAAACCTGTAGCACAATTTCTTGTTTCCAATATATTATTGTATGGGACCTTTTTTACTGGTTGAGCTATTGGTAAGAGTTGTATTTAATTTGCATATTTATTTCCTTTTCTGTAACAGAATCTGGATGCCTCCTGCCGAGCCTGCCTTCAGATGCAACATTCGACCAGTCTTCAGGGATTAGCTTTATTTGTGATCTGAATGACAACATTCCAGCCCCTTGGCCTTCTTCATCTCAATTACCAACTCCGTCATGCAATAGTTGTATGTCCTACTGATAGGATGCCCAATATTTGGAATGCTAACGATTCTCCTTAATGTTTAAAATTATTATCAGCTGTTTTTAGCTTTTATTTTTCCTGCCAAATTTTATTGAAATTTCTTTTGACTTGTGGTCTGCAGCAGCCAGAATTCCCGCACTTCCTGCTGATGCATCTGCTCAAAGTGGTAAGTACATTAGAAAACTAACAAAAATTTTAAAGTGAGATAGTGTTATTGACTTATTTCTAAAGTTGTGATGTGATCTTTTGGAAATTCAAGAAAGCTTGAGAAAAATGTGTACCTTAGTTATATCTTCCCCGCACAAGTAGATAAAGGGCAAGCCCTGGATACAAGATAGTGTTTTGAAGTCATGGAGGCTGACTTAAAATTTTTGGAATCAAATGAAATTATGATTGTTACAGAATAATTTCTTATGCTTGACTTGATGTTCTCATGTGTTGCAGGTCTTTATAACGAACATTTGAAATTTTACCATCTCTTTGCTTCAGCAACCCTCTTGATGCTGACATAAGTTTACATGTCATTCTTGCTTACTATTTACATTGAGAAAACTTTTCGTATTAGCAACACCGGTCTCTCAGGTCTTACAAATGAAGATAACTGGATGATATGGTTCAGTTTCTAGGCCTGACCTGCCTTGGTTCATTAGGAAGAGAATCAATGTCAACCTGGTTTTCAATTTTGTGTTTCTGATCATATAAATTATTGATTTTTACATATGCTCCAGTATATAGTTTTTTTTTTTTTTTGTAAAGATGTATTCATAAAATGAAGGAAAGTCATAAAATATATTATCTACCTGTCTGACTCTCTCCATGTAAATTTGGTTAGTTGTGTGTTTCAAGCTCATTCTTCAAAGGACATTGTAGATTGCAACTTCTAGTACTGTGGTGAATGAATTAGGCATCGGTTGGTTTATTTTGTAGAGAATAAGATTAAAGCATAATCGAAGACCAATAATTCTTTAATTTTTTTTCCGAATGGGGTTTACTAATTTGGTTCATTATTAATGATTTTGAGTTGTTTATAAGGAGAGGGTGCCCAACATTCCATAGATCCGGTGCACACATTTTAGCTTTTGCACAAATCTTCGATTGAACACTGCAATATCGGTGTCAATTTCTGTGCCGTACGATTGCCACCGAGAGTCATGATATCAATTGTTACGAATTTATGGGGTAGAATTTATCTAAAAATCAATTTGTAAGAGAATGGTTTCCGAAGATGGATATTTATCTAATGTGGGATAAATAGACGATAACATATTAGCAGGGCCGGTCTTGAGTTTTTGGGTGTCCGGTGCGAAAGCTCAAAATGTGCCATTTTTTATTACGAAAATATATGTTTAAAAAAATAATATTTAACGAGGGCTGGAACCCAGTCGAAGTCGGGGGCTAGGCTCTCACGCCCAAATTATATTACTTGAGAAAATATACAAAGTGAGGGACATAGTACCTAAACCCCGACAATAAAAAATACAATCATATACAATCATTCCTAGCAAAGCTCCTTGAAATTTCAATCTTTAAAAAATTGTCTTCTGGTATTTTTTAAAGCAAAATCATCAATTATATCATCATACTCCAAGTCTTCAATCTCATCATTTTCAATGCATAAGATTGCTAATTCATTTAGCCTATCTTGAGTCATAGTGGCCCGCAAGTAAGATTTTAATAATTTCAATTTTGAAAAACTTCTTTCTGCAGATGTCACGGTCACAGGTACAGTCAACAGTACACGATAAGCAATCATGACATTAGGACACATGTCAGTTTCTTTTACAAAGTTTGCTATTTCCATGGATGTGCAAGGGTTATTAGAGGGAAATGCTTCTTCAAGTAACATCATTTGCAACACCTGTAATTCAGAACATAAGTCCGCTCCATCTATATCCATGGTATTTCCATGTTTCAAATGTGCTTCAAGGTTCATACAATTTTCTTTTAGTTGTTGATCATCCAATGAAATTAACTTTAGTGCATCAAACAAGAAGCCAAAAATAGATTCAAAAGCCTTTAAATGTTCAAATATGTTTTTTAGTTGAGAAAGTGTGATATCCACTATAACAAGAAAATAATATGTTCTAAATGATTCTTCAACAGACTGTTGTTCCCTCTCATTACCATCAACTTCATCATGATGTATTTTTCTAGGTCTATGACGTTTAGTTTGAAAAACAAGTTCAATTTCCGAATCAAGTGCAATTTCTTTAGCATCACGCATGGCAGAAGCAAAACCAGTTTCTCTATAGTTTTCAAAAAAGATAACAAGTGCTTCCAATGCCTTTACAGCAACATCAAGACGCATGTCTTCAGATTTTAATTTTTTGCTCACCATGTTAATCTTCAACAAAATGTCATACCAAATAACCAAACTTAATACAAAATCAAAACTGGAAAGTTCTCCTGATGCTAAACATCCTGCATCCCTACTCAATTGGGGATTCTCAGTAATTTCCACCAACGTAAACAAAGCATTCCTAACCTAGGCTACTTGAGATTTAATTGCTTTAACACTTTCAATATGACTTTCCCATCGAGTAGTTGACAATGACCTCAAAGTTAACCCATCAATATGTTCAAGCAAAATATTCCTAACGTTTTGTAGAGTTGGAAAGCACTGTATATATGCATTGGCATGCTCCAAAAAAAGATTTTGCTTTAACACATGAACTTGTCATATCACAAACTACTAAATTAAGATAATGAGAACCACATGGCATATAAAAGGCTCTGGGATTTATCTCTAGCAATCTTTTTTGAACACTTTGGTGTTTCCCTTGTTAGTGTCCTACACATGCCACAAGATCGCTAAGATGATTTGTGTGCGAATAAATCAAAGATAAGTTGCGGAAATTACTTATATTGATCGATTGAGATTTCAAAAATTCATGGATGTAGAAGCTCCAAGCTTGTTCGTTGAGTTCTAAATTCGAGGGTGAGTTTCTCTATCACCTTCATTTGACTCATTGTGTGCTAGCAAGAACAAAAATGAAAGAAAAATTTGCCCTCCAAGGAAGCAAACTTTCGGCCAAGGAGAGAATTTTTGGGAGAAGATGAATAGTCACCTTTTGTTTCCAAAACTACACTTTAAATAATGTGTGATGTGTAATTAATGCCCAAAAATTAAAGTTGCCAACCACTTCCATCACCAAAAGGTGACATGTGATGTAAGTGATGTGGGTCCCACCCAAATTTGAATTCCAAATTCAAGTTGGCTTTACACAACACACTTTGGACCCGGTTCGTTTAATCCGACTAAACGAATTTTCCGTCGCGACGTAATTAAATCCAATTTAATTAAATAATAATGTCTCGCCAAATTATTACGAAAGTCGCTTACGAATTAATTCCAAAATAATTCGTTCGCTTGAATTAAAATCCAATTTTAATTCCGTATTGAAATCCAATTTCAATTAATATATCCGATATATTATTTTAGCCCAAATAAATAAATTAAATAGAAAAATCTAATTTAACTATTAAATTTATTTTACCGATTAATTCCAAATTAATCGTATTCTCTCTTCTTCACGAATTAATCCCAGATTAATTCATGACGTAATTAATCCCAAATTAATTTTCTCTCTCATAATTAATCTCATATTAATTCTCTGTTCGAGTCAAATCTCATCGATGAATCTTTGGGAAGCGACCCAATAGATCCCTGGATATGTTGGCAGTAAATCCGGTTGTCGGACTATACAAACACGTGCGTATCCCGTACCATGTTCTTACCGATTTACAAAACACGGTTGGCTTCTAGCAAAGCACCGTGCCTACCCAATTCTCCAGAAATATTCAACGAAGAATATGTAATCTTTATCAGGTGTAGTATACAATGTATTGCATATTACGATCCAGTATCAGATGTCACATGCTAGGCAACTAGTCTCTGTAATCGGATAATCATGACCTCGTCATACTATCCCGATAACTGCAGCATTTAAGAGTACCAGTTATGTATTCCTGCGTGATCATCATCATCTCCATATGAATGAAGTGATACTTCCATCTTGACATCACACCCAATACACTACGATTCTCAGTAAACCCAGAAGAGGCGTACACATAACCTGTTAAAGCTCCAGACAACCAAAACCAAAGTATACTGATTGTCGCAAGTATTAGCGATGCAAGTCTCAGGTTAAGACCAAATACACCTACCCTGATTCGGATTCTCATAGACACATAGTCATACTACCAATGGGATTCCGAGGGGTCTATCCAGAGCAAAGCTGTTCCCGGTCCAACGGCTAACAGAACCTCCTATCACACTTGCATAAGTATTAAATACTTAAATATATGAGAACTATGCCGTTAAGCTTCCATAACGCGCACAAGTGTAATACTAGTCTATTCCGCATTATCGATGTACAGTCTCGATAATACTACGATTATGGATATTTAATGATTAAACCTTTCGTGGATTAATATTGTCTCATATCTTATTAATTCAGAACTAATCATAAGGACTTTTATCATTTATATATCCAGGTAATCCAATTATAAATGATAAAAGAGCAATTTCATTTGTCACATAGTTAATTTTGTACAAGAACACCATGTCTTTTACAAAATAGTGATGCTATGGGTCATAATTATCCAACATCCCTTTCATGTTAGATCCATTATCATAAACTTGTCCCCTCACATTATCAATATCAAGATCAAGAGACTTTAGGACATCTTGCAACTCATTAAAAAGTCTTTGTCCTGATGTATTTTCCACACTTAAAAACTCCATGAAATACTCCCCTATATGTATTGACCTACTTGACAAGTCAACACATCTCAAAATTAAAGTCATATGTTCCACATGACTTGCATCGGGAGTACAATCAAGAATGATAGAAAAAAAATTTGGTTTCTTTTACTTTATTAAGAGATCCTCTTAAACTTTCAGCAATTTCATTATCCTTTGTATTTTTTCATTTTCATATTACCATATAGTTGTTTCCTAAAAGACATGGCTTTGATAATTTGTTTGCAAAAATTACATATACATGATATAACAAAAATTTCCGATCAAAATTATCATTCCAACATATATTATATATTATAAAAACACTAACATATAGTCTAACATATACAAATTGATAAAATTGAACCTAAATATTGGGTTTGAAATGAAATCAAATAATTCAATTAATCAAGAATTCAATTCATCCACAACAACACTTCTATACATCAATTATCATAAATTATATTTCTATGTCACTTGCAAAGTTTTATATTAATTATGAATTGATAATTCAAATTTTAAAAATTAGTTACCTCAAAACTCAAAAGAGTTGGTGGTGAGTGAATGCAATTGTAGTCAAATTCCAATACCCAATAACCCAAATAAATGGTGTTGTGTTGTCACGTTGAGAATAAGTAGGAGAGGGACCTCTTCCTACTGTGCTGTTTCTTGTCTGGGAGTGGCTGATGTGCTGTTTCTTCCTGCTGTGCTGTTTCTTCCTGGGTGGGGATTGATGAACAAAGGGGATGGGGAATTGGGAAAAAGGTTGGAAGTTAGTGGGGATTGGGGAACAAAAGGGCGGGGGTGAGTGGGGGAATTGGGAAAAAGGTTGGCATTTAAGGTTTATGGGACCGAGAGAGTGGTCCCTGTTAATAAGACTTTTTTTTTACAAGGTTGCTGGAACCGAAGAGGGTATGAATCTGTGCATAAAACATTGGCCCCTTTAATTTGTTGTCAACCTTGGGCCGATTCCTCCTCCGGAATTTGGGCTCCAATTTTTTTATTATATCTATTTATTTGGGTTTTATTATTTTGGTGCCCCCTTAATTTTTGGGCCCTGGACAGTAGCCCTTATGGCACTGGGCTAGGGCCGGCCCTGCTAATTAGTAATTATATGAGTTAAATTTGTAATCAGATGCACGAACACACCATTTTCTGATCTGCAATGACAAACGACTAGAGTTTATATATCATATATTATTGGAATTGATACTCGGCATGCCAATTTCTCATATATTTTCATGTAAATATATGTATGAATAATATTTTGTTATGAATGAAATATGCAGTTTCGTCGATATATTTTTTTATAAATGGTAAATACGTACAAGATTTAGGAATGATTAAGTTATAACATAATTGCAAAAAGCGTCGAAATTAATAATATAATTCTTGAACTGTTTCTGGTGAAGGTTTACATTCTTGGTCGGTAAGTAAACCCGGGAGATCGGTACATGTTATATATCGAAATATTGGATTCCGGTGGTTTATCTCAGTGAGCCACGACTCTGGGAAGAGTCGTATAAACATGTAGGTGTTTATAGCGGATGAACACTGAACGACTAACGGAAGATTCCTAATAGATGGTACACTTCTGTCAATATGAATCTTCTTGAGTTGAGTAACATAGTGGTCCTTAAACTTGAGATACCACAATTGATTTATGAGTTATCCTCCACACTTTGATGGCAGTCACGTCTTCGACCTTTTTAGGTTAGACCTCCGTCTGTTCATTGAGTGTTGACTGATGCTCATGATATCTAGTGATATATTTAGAGAGGATTCGACAGTCTTGCGTACAGGATTTAGGTGTCTACTTCATGAGATTGTGATTCGTCAAATCCATGGCCATAGTACACTCGAAAATAAGTTCTGAGTGTTATTGAGAAATCGTAGATTTATACGTCGACGATATTATACCTCATGAGATTTGACGATTATATCTATGTATTTGGTATTTATCTGAATACCTATGATGAAATGAATATGCGTATACAAATATCTCAACTTGTATGGTTCAGAGAGAGTATCTGTGGTCGTCATAATTTTATGAGTGGGTGAATTATGGATACAGAATTGGATTTCCTGACGGATATACCTGAACTTAGAGAGTCTCACATAATTGAAAATAATCGTAGAACACTAGAGCAGCTTATAACAAATAATATTGATTATTCGACAATCGTTTAATGGTTAAACGTAAATTACACATGCGATTTTTTGATAATTTCTAAATTAATGTGTATATGTATTAGATGCATAATTTTGATTAGATACACATTAATTAATTATCAAATGAATTTGAAACACATATAATCCATGGATGTACTTTATCATTTATTGTAAATGTAGAAATATGTTATATATTTAATTAAATGAATTAATTGATTAAAAAATTAATTTATTAATTGAATGTATTTTACATATATAAATGTATGTCATTTTGATTATGACATGTGTTGTGCATTAAATGGAGACATGTTACTTTTCCTATGGTATTAGTGAGGTTATGAATTTTTTATTTTTGAAAATAAAAATTAATTTTCCCTTATGTAATACCCATATTTTCGGCCACTACACTATATAAGTGGGGGTTTTTCATTTTCTTCTTCAATGAAACCAAAAGCCTAAATAGTAAACCCTTGGAAAGAGAAAGAATTGTGAAGAAAAAATCATATAGCTAAAGCTTGAAGAATTGGAATTTAAGGTAAGTTTCCTTAATTCTTATGTTAGGAAATTATTTCCCTTAGCTTATTATGAATACTTGAGATGTATTTTTAGTTTACCCTTTCTTGAATATGGGTTCTATTTGTTAGAGGCTTGTTGGAAAGAAAGATTGCATGTGTAGTGAAAATTAAAGCTTAATAAATATTATTATGGTTTGATTTTGTTAAAGAATTGCTAGTTGTCATTCTAGAGTTTTTATGCCACTTTATGAAAACCTAGAGTTATTCTTGTGTGTTTTTGATTGTTATAAGACACTTGGAATGTTGGAAAGTTTAGATTAAAGCTTGAATGTAAGTTGATTTTAGTGTTATTTGGTTAATTTGATTAATTGAATAATTTAGGGTTTATTCCTAATACTAAAATTGAGGTTTTTCATTCCATGAATATAATTAAGTATATAAGATGTATACTAATCATTTTGGTAGTGTTTTGAGATTGCGATTATCTGGTATTTATCTGAATACCTATGATGGAAGGATTATACGTATACAAAGATCTCAACTTGTATGGTTCAACGAGAGTATATGTGGTCGTCATAATTTTATGAGTGGGTGAATTATGGACACAGAATTGGATTTCCTGACGGATATACCTGAACTTAAAGAGTCTCACATAATTGAAAATAATCGTAGAACACTAGAGCAACTTATAACAAATAATATTGATTATTCGACAATCGTTTAATGGTTAAACGTAAATTACACATGCGATTTTTTGATAATTTCTAAATTAATGTGTATATGTATTAGATGCATAATTTTGATTAGATGCACATTAATGAATTATCAAATGAATTTGAAACACATATAATCCATGGATGTACTTTATCATTTATTGTAAATGTAGAAATACGTTATATATTTAATTAAATGAATTAATTGATTAAAAAATTAATTTATTAATTGAATGTATTTTACATATATAAATGTATGTCATTTTGATTATGACATGTGTTGTGCATTAAATGAAGACATGTGACTTTTCCTATGGTATTAGTGAGATTATGTATTTTTTATTTTTGAAAATTATTTTGAAAATAAAAATTAATTTTCCCTTATGTAATACTCATATTTTCGGCCACTACACTATATAAGTGGGGGTTTTTCATTTTCTTCTTCAATGAAACCAAAAGCCTAAATAGTAAACCCTTGGAAAGAGAAAGAATTGTGAAGAAAAAATCATATAGCTAAAGCTTGAAGAATTGGAATTTAAGGTAAGTTTCCTTAATTCTTATGTTAGGAAATTATTTCCCTTAGCTTATTATGAATACTTGAGATGTATTTTTAGTTTTCCCTTTCTTGAATATGGGTTCTATTTGTTAGAGGCTTGTTGGAAAGAAAGATTGCATGTGTAGTGAAAATTAAAGCTTAATAAATATTATTATGGTTTGATTTTGTTAAAGAATTGATAGTTGTCATTCTAGAGTTTTTATGCTACTTTATGAAAACTTAGAGTTATTCTTGTGTGTTTTTGATTGTTATGAGACACTTGGAATGTTGGAAAGTTTAGATTAAAGCTTGAATGTAAGTTGATTTTAGTGTTATTTGGTTAATTTGATTAATTGAATAATTTAGGGTTTATTCCTAATACTAAAATTGAGGCTTTTCATTCCATGGATATAATTAAGTATATAAGATGTATACTAATCATTTTGGTAGTGTTTTGAGATTGCGATTATCTGGTATTTATCTGAATACCTGTGATGGAAGGGTTATACGTATACAAAGATCTCAACTTGTATGGTTCAGCGAGAGTATCTGTGGTCGTCATAATTTTATGTGTGGGTGAATTATGGACACGGAATTGGATTTCCTGACGGATATACCTGAATTTAGAGAGTCTCACATAATTGAAAATAATCGTAGAACACTAGAGCAACTTATAACAAATAATATTGATTATTCGACAATCGTTTAATGGTTAAACGTAAATTACACATGCGATTTTTTGATAATTTCTAAATTAATGTGTATATGTATTAGATGCATAATTTTGATTAGATGCACATTAATTAATTATCAAGTGAATTTGAAACACATATAATCCATGGATGTACTTTATCATTTATTGTAAATGTAGAAATACATTATACATTTAATTAAATGAATTAATTGATTAAAAAATTAATTTATTAATTGAATGTATTTTAGATATATAAATGTATGTCATTTTGATTATGACATGTGTTGTGCATTAAATGGAGACATGTGACTTTTCCTATGGTATTATTGGGATTATGTATTTTTTATTTTTGAAAATTATTTTGAAAATAAAAATTAATTTTCTCTTATGTAATACCCATATTTTCGGCCACTACACTATATAAGTGGGGGTTTTTCATTTTCTTCTCCAATGAAACCAAAAGCCTAAATAGTAAACCCTTAGAAAGAGAAAGAATTGTGAAGAAAAAATCATATAGCTAAAGCTTGAAGAATTGGAATTTAAGGTAAGTTTCCTTAATTCTTATGTTAGGAAATTATTTCCCTTAGCTTATTATGAATACTTGGGATGTATTTTTAGTTTTCCCTTTCTTGAATATGGGTTCTATTTGTTAGAGGCTTGTTGGAAAGGAAGATTGCATGTGTAGTGAAAATTAAAGCTTAATAAATATTATTATGGTTTGATTTTATTAAAGAATTGCTAGTTGTCATTCTAGAGTTTTTATGCCACTTTATGAAAACCTAGAGTTATTCTTGTGTGTTTTTTTTTATTGTTATGAGACACTTGGAATGTTGGAAAGTTTAGATTAAAGCTTGAATGTAAGTTGATTTTAGTGTTATTTGGTTAATTTGATTAATTGAATTATTTAGGGTTTATTCCTAATACTAAAATTGAGGCTTTTCATTCCATGAATATAATTAAGTATATAAGATGTATACTAATCATTTTGGTATTGTTTTGAGATTGCGATTATCTGGTATTTATTTGAATACCTATGATGGAATGATTATACGTATACAAAGATCTCAACTTGTATGGTTCAGCGAGAGTATTTGTGGTCGTCATAATTTTATGAGTGGGTGAATTATGGACACGGAATTGGATTTCCTGACGGATATACATGAACTCAGAGTCTCACATAATTGAAAATAATCGTAGAACACTAGAGCAACTTATAACAAATAATATTGATTATTCGACAATCGTTTAATGGTTAAACGTAAATTACACATGCGATTTTTTGATAATTTCTAAATTAATGTGTATACGTATTAGATGCATAATTTTGATTAGATGCACATTAATTAATTATCAAGTGAATTTGAAACATATATAATCCATGGATGTACTTTATCATTTATTGTAAATGTAGAAATACATTATAAATTTAATTAAATGAATTAATTGATTAAAAAATTAATTTATCAATTAATTCATTAATTGAATGTATTTTAGATATATAAATGTATGTCATTTTGATTATGACATGTGTTGTGCATTAAATGGATACATGTGACTTTTCCTATGGTATTAGTGAGATTATGTATTTTTTATTTTTGAAAATTATTTTGAAAATAAAAATTAATTTTCCCTTATGTAATACCCATATTTTCGGCCACTACACTATATAAGTGGGGGTTTTTCATTTTCTTCTCCAATGAAACCAAAAGCCTAAATAGTAAACCCCTTGAAAGAGAAAGAATTGTGAAGAAAAAATCATATAGCTAAAGCTTGAAGAATTGGAATTTAAGGTAAGTTTCCTTAATTCTTATGTTAGGAAATTATTTCCCTTAGCTTATTATGAATACTTGGGATGTATTTTTAGTTTTCCCTTTCTTGAATATGGGTTCTATTTGTTAGAGGCTTGTTGGAAAGGAAGATTGCATGTGTAATGAAAATTAAAGCTTAATAAATATTATTATGGTTTGATTTTGTTAAAGAATTGCTAGTTGTCATTCTAGAGTTTTTATGCCACTTTATGAAAACCTAGAGTTATTCTTGTGTGTTTTTTTTTATTGTTATGAGACACTTGGAATGTTGGAAAGTTTAGATTAAAGCTTGAATGTAAGTTGATTTTAGTGTTATTTGGTTAATTTGATTAATTGAATTATTTAGGGTTTATTCCTAATACTAAAATTGAGGCTTTTCATTCCATGAATATAATTAAGTATATAAGATGTATACTAATCATTTTGGTATTGTTTTGAGATTGCGATTATCTGGTATTTATTTGAATACCTATGATGGAATGATTATACGTATACAAAGATCTCAACTTGTATGGTTCAGCGAGAGTATTTGTGGTCGTCATAATTTTATGAGTGGGTGAATTATGGACACGGAATTGGATTTCCTGACGGATATACATGAACTCAGAGTCTCACATAATTGAAAATAATCGTAGAACACTAGAGCAACTTATAACAAATAATATTGATTATTCGACAATCGTTTAATGGTTAAACGTAAATTACACATGCGATTTTTTGATAATTTCTAAATTAATGTGTATACGTATTAGATGCATAATTTTGATTAGATGCATATTAATTAATTATCAAGTGAATTTGAAACATATATAATCCATGGATGTACTTTATCATTTATTGTAAATGTAGAAATACATTATACATTTAATTAAATGAATTAATTGATTAAAAAATTAATTTATTAATTGATTGTATTTTAGATATATAAATGTATGTCATTTTGATTATGACATGTGTTGTGCATTAAATGGAGACATGTGACTTTTCCTATGGTATTAGTGAGATTATGTATTTTTTATTTTTGAAAATAAAAATTAATTTTCCCTTATGTAATACCCATATTTTCGGCCACTACACTATATAAGTGGGGGTTTTTCATTTTCTTCTTCAATGAAACCAAAAGCCTAAATAGTAAACCCCTTGAAAGAGAAAGAATTGTGAAGAAAAAATCATATAGCTAAAGCTTGAAGAATTGGAATTTAAGGTAAGTTTCCTTAATTCTTATGTTAGGAAATTATTTCCCTTAGCTTATTATGAATACTTGAGATGTATTTTTAGTTTTCCCTTTCTTGAATATAGGTTCTATTTGTTAGAGGCTTGTTGGAAAGAAAGATTGCATGTGTAGTGAAAATTAAAGCTTAATAAATATTATTATGGTTTGATTTTGTTAAAGAATTGCTAGTTGTCATTCTAGAGTTTTTATGCCACTTTATGAAAACCTAGAGTTATTCTTGTGTGTTTTTTTTTATTGTTATGAGACACTTGGAATGTTGGAAAGTTTAGATTAAAGCTTGAATGTAAGTTGATTTTAGTGTTATTTGGTTAATTTGATTAATTGAATTATTTAGGGTTTATTCCTAATACTAAAATTGAGGCTTTTCATTCCATGAATATAATTAAGTATATAAGATGTATACTAATCATTTTGGTATTGTTTTGAGATTGCGATTATCTGGTATTTATCTGAATACCTATGATGGAATGATTATACGTATACAAAGATCTCAACTTGTATGGTTCAGCGAGAGTATCTGTGGTCGTCATAATTTTATGAGTGGGTGAATTATGGACACGGAATTGGATTTCCTGACGGATATACATGAACTCAGAGTCTCACATAATTGAAAATAATCGTAGAACACTAGAGCAACTTATAACAAATAATATTGATTATTCGACAATCGTTTAATGGTTAAACGTAAATTACACATGCGATTTTTTGATAATTTCTAAATTAATGTGTATACGTATTAGATGCATAATTTTGATTAGATGCACATTAATTAATTATCAAGTGAATTTGAAACATATATAATCCATGGATGTACTTTATCATTTATTGTAAATGTAGAAATACATTATACATTTAATTAAATGAATTAATTGATTAAAAAATTAATTTATTAATTGAATGTATTTTAGATATATAAATGTATGTCATTTTGATTATGACATGTGTTGTGCATTAAATGGAGACATGTGACTTTTCCTATGGTATTAGTGAGATTATGTATTTTTTATTTTTGAAAATAAAAATTAATTTTCCCTTATGTAATACCCATATTTTCGGCCACTACACTATATAAGTGGGGGTTTTTCATTTTCTTCTTCAATGAAACCAAAAGCCTAAATAGTAAACCTCTTGAAAGAGAAAGAATTGTGAAGAAAAAATCATATAGCTAAAGCTTGAAGAATTGGAATTTAAGGTAGGTTTCCTTAATTCTTATGTTAGGAAATTATTTCCCTTAGCTTATTATGAATACTTGAGATGTATTTTTAGTTTTCCCTTTCTTGAATATGGGTTCTATTTGTTAGAGGCTTGTTGGAAAGAAAGATTGCATGTGTAGTGAAAATTAAAGCTTAATAAATATTATTATGGTTTGATTTTGTTAAAGAATTGATAGTTGTCATTCTAGAGTTTTTATGCTACTTTATGAAAACTTAGAGTTATTCTTGTGTGTTTTTGATTGTTATGAGACACTTGGAATATTGGAAAGTTTAGATTAAAGCTTGAATGTAAGTTGATTTTAATGTTATTTGGTTAATTTGATTAATTGAATAATTTAGGGTTTATTCATAATACTAAAATTGAGGCTTTTCATTCTAGGGATATAATTAAGTATATAAGATGTATACTAATCATTTTAGTAGTGTTTTGGAAATAGTTAAATATATAATTGGCATTTTCGGACTAAAATGAGATAAATACAAAAGTTTGCACTTTATGGTAATTTTGGCCAAATGGGTATTATAGACATTTCCAAATTTGATTTATGATTCAATATTAAAATAAATAGTTTATTTTAATAATTTAAAGACGCAACAAGCTGTGTGAGAGGGAGAGAGAGAACTGGTGAACATGGAGTTCTATGAACTTAAGATATAAAATGATGTCCCATCAACTCATGTTGCAAACCATTGGATTCGAGCTAAAGCTTGAGCCAGTGAGTTCTGACTGTTTGAAGAAGCTCTGGCAGATGCCAGCTAAAGCTAAAATTCGTATTTGATTCGTTTAATAAACGAATCGAATCGAATCGAATCGACCCATTTATTAAACGAATCCATTTTTTCAAACCCGTATTTGCTTTAAAGCGAATCGAATCGAATAAATAAACGAATCATAACCCAAATTGTCACCCTTAATTCAACCTGCTATGTCAGGTAATAATCAGAAACCTTTAGAAAACAATATAGTTAGGTTTATTTACAATTTATGTATAACCGAATCAAATAATATTTTTTTCTAATTAGATGAGATTAACTACATGAATATTTTGATACCATTATATTCTATTTAGAATTATTATCCCATTATGCTTATTAAAATATTAGTTGTGTTTCTCTCATTTTCTCAACAACCGATGTTGCACACACCTTATTTGAATTTCCTCGTTTCTAATCCACCCACCTATTTATCTAAACAATTTCATCTCAATTACTTTCATTTTTTTTTTCAAATGTTAACAAAGTGGCTACAGTGTTAAGTTATTTACTATTTATGCATATAATAAATAATTTAGGGAAAATGAGCATAACCCCATGTTTAAAAACTAAACAAACCCCTATGTTGTTATAACAAAACCCCATTGATACCTAGAATTAACAGAAAATCATGAATCCCGATCAGGATACCATCCCATTTGATACGGGATTTGTGATGATTTTTCGACTTGAATGAAAATTTCAGTATAAATTTGGGCTGACATATCTTATCGGAAAAAATCGAGCTGAGATTTAGGACTATTTTTTATATCCCGAATCCCAAATTTTAGCTTAAAAAGTCCTGAATCCCCATCGGGAATCTGAATCTCATATCATTTGGTTCGAGATTCAAGATAATTTTTCGTCCCAATTTAAAATGTCGATTGGAATTTGGAATGATTTCTTCATTCCAAATAATAATCGAGATAAGACGGGATGAAATTTAGTCGTGACATTCTTATTTTTATTTCATAAAAACACTAATTGATAAACAGAAGATTTTCTTTATGGGAAAATTAGCCAACTTGTATTCATTCATAGCTGAGTACATGAATTTTGGCGACTTGAAATGTCTCAAGAAACAAACATATCATATTGCGCAGTCCAGCAGCGTGACAGCTGAGATGGTAGGCTCTTACCATCATTCATTAGTCTTTAGTCGAAGTCTCGGGATTAGTCGAGATACACGTAAGCTAATTCGAATACTCTGATTAAAAAAAAAAAAAATAGAAGAACAATCAGTGATTTGCCTCATCAGAGAAAAGAAGCCTCGTTTAAAATTGGCAAACCCTGAAGTTTTGTTATCAATTTTATTTGCCAAGTGTGGCAAACCACACATTTATTGGCAACAGACTGTGGAATTGAAGGCCATTGAAAGAATCATATCTCCTTATAGACCTGACAACATAAAGTTTACACATGTTAATCAACACCATAGACACTTGGCATTTCTCCATGCAAACGGACGAACCTTTCAAGTTAGTCGACAATTTTGTTCGCCTTATTGGTTTGATTCGGCCACGATTCCGGTTTCGAACCGAACGAAATTATAAGGTTATGTATCCAAAATGGAATCGAGTCGAAACCGGTTCGATTACGGTTCCACATAATCTTAAGATTCGGTTCGATTCTGATTTTATTTTTTTTCCCAAAAATGAAAGATTAAACCGGAATCGAATCGATTTTTCCGTTCGGTTAGGATTGTTCCGGTTGGGCCACCAATAATCCATAGCCGTGAAACAGAGTCAGAGCTTACGCTCAAGGGCTAATTTCAAAAAACATCTAGTGAATTGACGTAATAACCCCTGTATATTCTGATGTGTCCACTTCCGATTAGTTGGCATCATTAAAAGATGAACGGCGATAGAAACTATGTTAACGTGTGGTTAGCTCCTTTGTGTGATGCCGATTGCTAAAAAAAGGCTTCAATTGACAGCGCACAGCCTTACTCGCCTCAATTTCTCCGCACATTTTGTAATAATATAATTTTTTAAACGAACTTTTCAAATTCTCTCGTCAAATCCAATGGCCGCGATTTTCCAGGTCGTGGGAACTGCGACGACTGCTTTATCACCTTCCAATTGCTTCGATTCTAAGAAACTCCAGCTCTCAACTCGCAGATCTCTCTCAGGTTCAGTGTTGTCTTTAACTAATTCTTTGATTAATTGAATTGGATTGCATGTCGTTTTGAATTACATATTTGTCTCCTGCATGTCGTTTCGTGATTGATTCAGGAAATAAAGCGTGCTTCTTAGTAGTCAGATCTGATGGAAGCGTCAACTTAGGCTTGAATCAAAGATCTCAGAGGACTCGGCAGCTGATCACTAATGCAGTTGCAGTTAATACCTCCTCGCTCTCCCTCTGACTTGTATTTTTATTTATTTTTTTATTTCTTTATTTAAATTTTAATTATTTTTTGGTGCTGAATTTATTTCGTTTTGTATTTTTTAGACGAAAGCTGATTCTGCGGCTTCTACTTCGGCGAAGCCAGGGTATATTTCTTTTCTTTCCTTAAAAGCTTAATTTTATAATCTTTTGCTCTTTTTCAACTCCACTTGTGTATCTTTTCTCTTCAAATGTCTCATTTCATTCTCATGTTTTATTTAATTACTGAATTATGATTCAAAGTAGCTTTCATTTACAACTACAATATCTTTATGAAGTAATTTTGTTTATTTAAAATTCGCTATCATATAAGAACTGGAAACAATTTCAAGTCGAACTCGTTAAATGATTGTCTAATTTTTAACTCGCTATCACTTTCCTTTATGCAGTGTATTATTGTGTCTCGGTCTGCATTATCCCCCAGCACAGTTTTTTAATTCAATATTAATGCTTCTATAGCTATTTTCTCTTTAAATTGGAAGCAAATTTTTAGTTATAGATACTGTCCACATCAACTATGATCACCTAGGGAAAGAATAACTATACCTGATCAAAATGATTACTGACCATTTCCTACTCTAGGATGTATCCAAATTTACCAGAATTTACTGTATTACCCTGAATCCCATTTGGGTTTAGGCAGATAAAAGAATGTCTTGAAATTCTCTTGGCAGAAGTCGAAAGAGAAGTTAGGAGTCGAATTCTGTCGTACAAAAAAGTCGATCCCTTTTCCTTTAGTTATATGAACGATACAACACTCTATGCCTTCTAATTTATTCAAACCTCCAGTTTCATTTGGGAAGTAAAACTGATATTCAAGAGTCTTGTCTTGAGACAAGATGTTTAATAATGCAAACACTTCTTTACCATATGATGTTTTTCATCATGGTGTGCAAGCAGAGAGTTCATTGATCTTCTTTTTATGTTGACATATTGTTACCACCTAAAAGGAACTGTTGTTTGGTGGTGATGCCGGAGCTTGACATGTACTTGTTAGATAATGTGTCTGCAGACCTCAAATTTATGTCGTGCCACGATGTAAAAAAGAAAAGTAAAAGAAAAATCTGGTGATCGAGTGATCAGTATCGATCAAGATCAAAATATTGATGGACAAAGTGGTTGAATACTATGGGATTGTGCAAGCTCTTTTAGTTAATGCTTCATTCTCATCAAATGCATTATAATTATGGTTTTCTCAACCTATGGCTTTTGGTTTTTCTTGAGTTATGTGGAACTTTTCTCCATGTGTGCAGTGCTGCTGATTTTCACAGTTATTCTATTATCTATTTATAAAATCAGATCAGCTGGATAAAAATGTACATGCTGGTGTATTCTAAAGTGTATGCAATAACTCTGTATCGCTGTGTCTGACAGTCTTGATTAGGTAGTAACTAAAATAATCTTTTATGGGATTATACTAACCAAATAGACACATATCGAGAGGATTTTTAGCCAACATTTGTTAGGGTTGGTGCTCCGAGTGCCAATCCGGATCGTATTTATGTCCGATTCATAAATACGGACAGTTCAATTTTCCATAATATTACCAATTTTACTGGTAGCACCCTTGTCTTTTATACACTTATTCGATCTAATCTCGATTAGATTGAAACTGAATCTGATTTAGTGATACGTGTATATTAGACAAAGACCCTAGGATTTACAATATAGTGCGCAGTTACAACGTTGTTTGTAATTGACATTGGGAAGCGCACTATTAGTTGTATATCCTTAAATAAAGTTCCTGGTCAAGATTTACTAACACGGGTCGGTTAGTAAAATCCGCCGAGACCAGTACATGTCGTATATCGTGACTTGGTCCGATGGTTTATCCCAGTGAACCATGAGTCTCGGGAGACTCGTATAGACATGTAGGTGTTTATTTGATAAGACACTGAACGACTCACTGAAGGTTTCCTAATAGATGGTACACCAACGTCAATAGGAACCTTCTCGAGTTGAGCGAGCATAGTGGTCATTCGACTTGAGATACCATAGTGGGATGTATGAGTTATCCTCCATACTTTGATGGCAGTCACGTCAACGATCTATTCATGATCAGACCTCCGCCTGTTCGTTGGGTGTGGACTGATGCTCATAACATCCAGTGCGTATCAAGATAGGATCCGTCAGTCCTGTGTACAGGGTATAGGCATCCTCACGTGTTTACGATCTAGTAAATCCATGGCCGTGGTATAACATCGGAAACCAGTTCCGAGTGTTATTTCGTGATCGTAAATTAAAAGTCGACTGTATTATACCAAACGGATTTGACGTTCTCATCTATATCCCAGGTATGATACGGATGTCCTGTGACAGAGGGATTATACGTATGCTATGACCTCGACTTGCATAGTTTAGCGAGATTTTATCCGTGGTCGTCATAATCCATGAGTGGGTGGATTATGGACACGAAATTGGATTTCGTGACGGATAAACCTAAACTTAGAGAGTCCCACAATATGAAGTGTACTCGTTGAGCACTTGGGCAACTCGATATGAATAATACGGATTACTCATAGTACTTTACCGGATTAAATAAGTTAATTCGGATCGTTTAATTGGTTAAACGATGACACATGCAATTAGGGGATTTTGTCCGCTAATAATTATTGTGTATTTGTATTTGATACATAATACGATTAGATACACATTAATTATTCGTCAAATGAGAATTTGACACATGCCATTAAATATATGTATTTTTTATTTAATGTAAATAAAATACATATATATAATAATAATTAATTGATTAAATTTTTCATAATTGTTATGAAAAATATTTAATTATTATTAGTTACACTTGTCATTAAATGAAAGGTTAAAGTGTCAAATTTGATTTGTCACCACTTTAACTTTATATTTAATTTATTTTAATAATTGTCATTTGTGATAATTGTTATCACACTTGTTTATTATTAATTGGATTACATGGCATGGTTTTAATTAGGCTTAAATGTATCAATTTGATTGGCCAACATTTAAAGCTTATTTATTAGTTTAATTTGATTAAATTAACAAAAGACAAAATTACCCCATAATTCTTATTCACTAAGTTGATCATGTGAGGAATAAATTAAAAAACTTTTTGATCATCTTCTTTGATGATCCATGGCTGCCGAACAACAAAAACATAAACCCCAAAATTGGTTTTAATGAAACAAGAGAGAAAAGCAAGGAAATCCAAGAAAAGCTTAAGGAATTTTTGAGTATTAAAGGTAATCTTTAAAACCCCTCAAGCTTGAAATTAGTTTTTCTTGTTTCTTGATTTCTTGGAATGGTTCTAGGGTTGCTTTTCTTGTAGATTTTGGGGCTTTGTGGTATGGTTGATGGATTAGGAAGTTTGAAGCATGTGTGAATATATTATGGACTAAATTATTGTAATTTGGTTTCAATTTGTTGTTGGACAATAAAGTTGTCATTCTAGAGTTGTTGATACACTCTAAATAGCCTAGAATTGTTCTAGAGTTGTTCATGTGTGGTGGGACTTCTTTGGTGTAGGATTAATTAGATTAATCCTAGTGAAAAATTGGATTTAAGCATGAATTTTTAGCATTTTCTGTCACTGTTCAGATCTGGAATTTTCAGTGTATATATTGATGTATTTGATGTTAAATAAATGTTTTGGATGTAATTTGGGAGTTGGAACAATTGTCGGAAAGTGTTTCCGACTTGAAATAAGCGAAAACGGCCAAAAACGGCGTTACCGGGTGGATTTTGAGCCAACCGGGTGACGACTGTGAAAACAGTGATTCCGTCACTGTTTGGGCAGCCCATGAACTGCTCCGACACTATTGGAGCTGACCTGGGCAGTTTCCATAAGTGTCGGGTAGTCGGTTCGGTCAAAAACGCATTTTAGGCAATTTTGCGGAAAAACGATTTTCGTAAAAGTTTCGCGAGTTTTCAACTATATTTATGTTAATATATGATATTAAATAAATTGGTTTAGGTAATATATGAATAAATTATTCATATTAGATATTGAATAATTTATTCGGTATTTTGAAAAAGTTTTAAAATACGATTTCGCTCGAACCCGCGCTTTCGCCGTGCCCCGACCCCAAAACCCCAACAAAAAATGGTATCAGAGCGGGTCTGATGCTTCATCCATTACATTATTCATGCTTGATATATGATATATAATCCAATTTTAATGTTCGCACATGCTATGAATCTAGATATGTTTCTTTACTTTTCGGTTCTACGCTAATGGAATATGTAACGGAAATTTAATTATTAAATTGCGTTATGCTTTCTAAAGTAGAATTGAAATGTTTAGAAAATGATTTAGATTAAAATTTTGCATTGGATGTAGAATATAACTTCCGTAGGAAAATCCCCGCTTTTAAATATGGCTGTAAAGTAACGTGTATTGGATACATATTTCTTGGTCCGCCTTGCCAGTACGGATGCAAATGATTTCCTGATGCTATAGTTGTATCGTGCCAAAGCTGTGCA